>JBAKBP010031118.1:0-24843 GCA_037953745.1 Lithodes maja | reverse complement strand
ATCATGACGTCATATTCTCTCTCAATCTGGGATCGACAAAGAACTTCCCACGCGCTGAAAGGGAGGAAGGGAGGAGGGAGGAGGGAATTAGGCCTATCTGCCCGCGTGGCGCACTCACTGGTCCCCGTTACGTAATATCTCTCTCTCTCTCCTCTCATCATTACATATAAGTCCCACACACAATACTTATAACTAATGATATAAAATAGAACTCGTTGACTCAGATGAAAACAAAATACATATTTATAATACTTATAGTACAACGGCTCACATAAACTAAGTTAGGAAACTCTACACAGACTACAGCCAAAGTTCCTGCCCTGACGATCCTAGCGAGAGTGGGGCCTGACTGGGCGTTCTGTACAGCATGCTCATACTCGACATGCGTCACAGCCGATTCCTCCTAAGTTGCACGCTCGCTAAATATAGCTAAAATATATTTCAAAAGAAGTCGCTGGCACGGAAGGGGTTAATAACCTATTTAGATTAGTAAGACTATATAGGATTTGATTATCAGATTAGGAATGATCTGATTTATTAAGGTCTAAATAGTACAGCATATATTTTGAAAGTAAATTTTCTTCTTTGGCCACCACGAGGCGATTATACAAAATATTTATGGTGTGAATTTTGAATTAGGTGCTGAAATATTTTGCATTGTCGCATTTTGATAAACTGCAACCCAATTCCGCGTGGGCGATCGTAAATCCCTTCAGTACGTGTGACTTCTATCTATCTATCTATATGCTCAGGCCCAATCCCCATTTTGGGGGTAGCCGACTCAAGACAGAGCAAGAACAGGGAAAACACAAAAACAACATAAAACAAAAAAATAAACACAGATAAAAAACACAAACTCTCACACATCCAGGTCACCCAGGAGAAGACCCAGAGACCAGGGTTACCAAGGTCGCTCCAGCACTACTCCGGCCCCTGACCACCCGGAGAGGTTCCGATCTCGGCAGGCAGACATGCAGCGGAGCCAAGCCACAAGCCCTCCCACCACACTTCCAGGCACACCCTTCATATTAATCGTCTCCCCGGGCCAGGCACCTGATGGACTATTATCTAGTCCAACTTGCGCCCGACCCCTTACTCCAAATGACCACGTGTTCACTCAACTATTCACAAGCATTCTCCATTCACTCCTGTCCACCACCACTTCCCCTGCCTGATCTATAGTCATTCCTCTATCATCCAAAGCCTTTCTTACACAGTCTCTCCATCTCAATGGGGGTCTTCCTGCCCTTCTATCTCCCCTTGTACCTGACTCACATATTCTCTTTGTAAGCCTTTCATCTCCCATTCGTTCAACATGACCATACCAGCTCAGCATCCTTCTGTCCACTCTGGCTGACAAATGTTCCTGCTGCCCCACTCTCCTACGTATCTCTTCATTCCTCAATCTGTCTCTACGAGTAACTCCACACATACTCCTCAAGCAGCTCATCTCCATCACATCCAGCCCTCTTTTCTCCTTTTTCTTCAGAGCCCATGTGTCAGCCCCATACATCACTGTTGGCACAACAATTCCTTGATACAGTGCACTTTTTACTTTCACTCAGAGATTTCTCGTCTTCCACATATTTCCCATTGCTCCGAAAACCTTCCTTCCTTCACACACTCTCTGTTTTACCTCCACTTCCATACCTCCACTCCTGCTTATTGTTCCTCCTAGATATTTAAAACACTCTACTTGTTCCAATATTTCCCCATCCAGCCTCACATCTAGATTCACCCTATGCTCTCCCCTATTACACACCATTACTTTACTTTTATTGACGTTCACCTTCAGTTTCCTCCTTCCACAAACCACACCAAACTCTTTGACTACCCGCTGCAGTTTCTCATCAGAATCCGCCACCAATGCTGTGTCATCAGCGAACAGCAACTGATTCAACTCCCAATCTCTACCATTCTTTCCTACTAAACTCAATCCTCTTCCCATAGTTATCCTTTTCACCTCCCTCACCACACCATCCATAAACATATTAAACAGCCATGGTGACATTACACAACCCTGTCGCAAACCTACCTTTACCTCAAACCATTCACTCAACTCACCATTTCCTACTCTCACACATGCTCTGCTCCCTTCATAAAAACTCTCAACTGCTTCTAACAAATTTCCTCCTATTTCATAAATCCTTAACACCTTCCACATTGCTTCACGGTCCACACAATCATACGCTTTTTCCAAGTCCATAAAAGCCCAAAATATCTCCTTATGCTTCTCTAAATACTTCTCGCATAACTGTCTTACTGCAAACATCTGATCCACGCACCCTCTTCCCCTCCTAAAACCGCACTGTTCTTCTCCTATTGCAACTTCCGTACACTTTATTATCCTCTCTATCAACACCCTGCCATACAGCTTTCCAACCACTGACAATAAACTAATACCTCTATAACTTGAACACTCCTGCCGATCTCCCTTCCCCTTGTACAATGGCACAATACATGCACTCTTCCAGTCTATTGGTACCATTGACACAGCAAAGCACACATTGAAAAGTCTCACCAACCAATCTATTATCACATCTCCACCCTTCTTTATACACTCCACAGCAATACCATCCAAACCTTCTGCTTTTCCCGCTCTCATTTGTTTCACTGCTTCTTTCACCTCATTTTCCTCAATCCTTTCATTCATTCCCTGCCACCTGGGTGGCCTGGGTAACCTATCTCCATCCACCTCTGCTTCAATCACTGCTTCTCTTCCATCTCTTGTATTTAACAAAGATTCAAAATACTCGGCATATCTTTTCCTCACTTCAACTGGTTCCACTAGTAATTCTCCATTTTCATCTTTCACCGACTCTTCCCTCTTTTGTCCTCCTTTCCTGACTTTATTTACCTCCTTCCAGAACATCTTCTTTCTTTCTTCAAAATTCTCACTCAGCCTTTGGCCCCACCTTTCGTTTGCATCTTTTTTCGCTTCTCTAATTTTCCGTTTTGCCTCTCTCCTTTTCTCCTTGTACCTCTCCCATACCTCAACACTACCATCTTGTAAAACCCTCTCAAAACACTGTCTCTTCTCCTCAACTGCCTTTCTCACCGTATCATTCCACCACTCGCTTCCCTTCCTGATACCTCTGCCTCCTACTTTCCTTTTGCCGCATACTACCTCTGCACTTGCTTTCACTCCTTCCTTAAACTGTTGCCATTCAACCTCTACTTCTCTCTTCCATCTCTCTCACTTCCATCCACTTTTCATTTAGTCTTTCCTTGTACTCCCTCTCTTTTTCACTCTTCTCTAACTCACTAACTTTTATTACCTCTCTTACTTCACGCTTGTCTCTTATTCTCCTGTAACTCTTAACTCTTAGCTTTCCCTCCACCAGGTAATGATCTGACATACCCTCCGCCTCACCTCTCATCACATTCACATCCAGCAGTCTACACAATCTTTCCCTTGTCACCAGCACATAATCCATCAATGCCCTCTCTACAATTTCTCCCCTCACAAGTCTATGCCAGGTGTACTTGTGTATACGCCTTTTTTTGAAGAACGTATTACCTACACTCAATCTACACTCTTCACATACATTTTTCAGTCTTTCTCCACTCTCGTTTACACCATCCACACCAAAACTACCGATGACTCCCTCAACAGGCTCATTTCCTACCCTAGCATTTAGGTCCCCTAAAACTATAACATTATCATTTTCATCAAACCCTTGTAGACAATCTCTCAAATCCTCCCAGAAACCCTCTACCTCGTCTAACTCTCTTTCACTTCCTGGTCCATACGCACTTACAAAAACCCACCTTTCACCCTTAAACCGCATTCTCACCCACATTAGCCTTGATGACACCTCTTTCCACTCTTTTATAAACTCTCTCAACTCCTCCTTCACAATAATAGCCACTCCTTCTTTCCCCCTGACTCCCTCGTCTACTCCAGATTTTCTACCTATCACGTTTCCAAAATCCACTTCTCCCTCTCCTTTCATCTTTGTTTCATTCAGTGCAAGGACATCATACATCCTTCTTTCAAATAACCTTCCAATATCCTCTCGCTTCTCATTCATACTACATCCACGCACATTCAAAGCTCCTATTCTTAGGGTCCGGGACCACGAACGCGTTCCCTCGCCCCTATCTCTGTCTCGTTTTTTTGGTAGATTTATTTAAGGGGAGAAGGATACCAGGCCCCCCGCCCCCGTGTGACTTACTTATCAATTATATTCTGGTTACTGTTAGAACACTTTAGGTAAGATCTGTGTAGCGGGGAAAACTGTTTTTCAGATGTCTATTTACTAAGAAACATTGAACAATATCTTTAACCCGGGAATGGCGAGATCACTCTTAAGAGGTTTTACTGGGCAACGGCGAAAAAACATTCAGGAGGGAAGGCCTAAAAAAAAAACTTTTAAAAGGCCCCGGCAACACTTAAAACATTTTTTCCCCTCCATACTTCAAATCACTCCTCCACATCCCCTCCTTTCCCCCCCTCCCTTCAATTATCACCTATTTTCCCTGTTATTCCCTCATTCATTGGTATATTTTTGTGTTAACATCTCCACACCGATCATAGGGTGTGGTCATCTGTGTGTCTGTGTGCGAAAGAGCGAGAGAGAGGTACAGGCCTCAGTCTCTCCCCAGGCCTCGAGAGAGGAGGATGTGAGGCCGGCTGGCTCACAATTGTTGACTGAACCACTCGCTTACAATTCGCGATTTTGACCATACAAATGATATTCCCACTTGTTTTATTGTTGTACAGGTTACTATCTTCATATTAAAGGTAAATTAGGTGCATATGAATAAGTAATAACGATTCGTAAAATGACGATTATAGGCAGGAATGGAGCCTAATATTGCCGCCCAGAATGGTGGTGTTCATTACACCCTGTGGCGCAGCTGCATGCGCTTAATGGGTTAACCTAACCTAACCAAATCTAGTATATTAGTGGACTATTTATGAATGTAGAATGTAAACATATATTGTAACATTACCAAATTATTGAGGTATAAGTACAAGTCTCCCCACTACACAGGATTATATACAGTTTATTTCTAATAGATAAAGTCGGGGAATTTATAGGGAATACATTATGCAATCATAATTATTATTTTAGACATGACTTTTATTTTGCATGTATAACGAAATGTATTTCTTCTTTGCAGAAATATGGATAGAGGATTTCGGCCATCTCGCTGCCTTGACTACCACCATAACGCCATCACCATCATGTGTATCTTCACCACCACAGCGTCATCGCCATCACCACCATAGCGTCATCACCAGCATGTGCCTCTTCCTCACCATCACATCTTCTGGAAGCACCATCTGCATTGCCTCTGCAAAAGAAAACGTAAGTAGGCTTCAGTTACTCGTAAATTTTTGTTGGCAAGATCCTGCGTAGCAGGGAGAACTGTTTTTCAAATGCCTATTTACTAAGAAACATTGAACATTATCTTTAACCTAACTTAACCAAAACCTAACCTAACCAAACCTAGTATATTAGTGGACTATTTATGAATGTAAAATATAAAAATATATTGTAACATTACCAAATTATTGAGATATAGGTACAAGTCCCCCCTCTACACAGGATTATACCCATTGTTTAGACTATTTTGTTTTCTTTCTAGCTGACGGTAAACTTAATGCTTTAGCAGCTTATTTTTCGATAGCTAATGGAAATTATGAAACTGTTATACATCTGTATCATTTATATACCAAGTTTTCATAATTGCACCATATTTCGGTCCAAAATGGTTGTACCGGTAGTAGTTCAGTGATAAAGATGAGGATTTGTCAATTTGCCGTCAGGTGATAATAAACCCTCTATAGTCTGTTTATTTGCATCTGATGGTAAATTGCAAAGTTCCCATTTAGATTACTCTGTTAATATAAAGATTTCGTAGTGAAATATGTTGATAATGATTAATACCTGGCATTATGACAGACGGAGTAGTTTCATATTTTTCTATTAACCCCTCCTGTTCCGGCGCCGTCCTTTTAACTTTATTCTGGTTACTATTAGACAATTTTATTCAGCTTAAGAAAGACGTTTACCAAGAAAAAGTCTACAGGCTATATAGATTCATACTTTCAGCTACCATATATCCTTCCTAAGCTTCATAAAATCGTCTAAATGTAGCTGAAATCAAATAAAGAAAGACAACGCCGGTACAGAAGGGGTTATGTATCGATAATATAGGGGCACAGGGATTTAATTTACTGTCAGCTGAAATAAAACAGGGTATAGTGTTCTCAACCAGGCTGCCAAACAAGACTATTCAAACAAAAGTCCTAAAACTGTCCAGTCTTGTAGTCGGTTATTTATGATGCATGGATATAAAATCGTACTCATCTACTTAACCTATAACTGTTTTGATGGTGTAATGGTTTGAGTGTTTAAGATCTGTATGTGGTAACCCAGGTTCGAATCCCGGGTAGATCATATGCTTTCATTTAATTCATTGGGAGGTGTTTGGTGTTGGGAGTGAAATTAATAAATTAGATTATTACATATGCAAAGTTAAAGTCTTGGAAGGTGATAACATGCCAATAACAATGCAATTCCATGAATTTTTTTTTATTTCTTCTCCTAAATAGTCATAAAACCAAATTGCCCAAGTTTCACACTGGCTTCATTATAGAAAATCATAAACAAAGGTATACAATTATGCACACAATCATTATTTTATTGACTGAAATTTAAAGCAAAGTTTAAATAGTAAAATATTTTTTATCAACTTAATAAATGACCCATTAATCCCAATGGTCCTATAAGCGGCAGCGTAATGCAAGTTCAACAGTACATTTGTGAGTAGTAGTAAGATTACACTCATTAAAACCTTTCGTCCGTTAACCCTTTCATTGCGGGACCCATTCACGAATGTTCTGTCAATTTAAACCAATTTGCAGGCCCTAAAAGCCTCTTAAAGCCAACGGAGACGAGTGCGAGTGAGCGGGAGCGCGACAGGCTCCCATCCGCTCTCCAGCACGGCGGCTGGGGCACTGAGTGGTGACAGCCATATCTCGCGAGACCTATGCAGCGCTACCAAAGGGAAACGTAACATGACATTGCTAATTATAGATTATCAGCGAATATTTGCCGATGTCTATGGTAGCGCTGCAGGTCAACCCAGCATGCTACGAAGCTAGTTCTGGTGTCCTTTTGAAGCCATTTTCTTTAGTATTGGGCTGAATAAAATTTAATTTCATTCAGACACTTGCTTAATCATTCAGGAGTGCCTGAATGAGCCATAATATAGCGGAAATATGCCCGCAGCGTAAGTGTTAAAGCCTAGTTTAAAAAATAATTTGATGTAATAATTTAGCTTTGCTCCCTAGACTGCCATTTAAAAAAAAAAAAAAAAAAATCATTGGTGTAAGAATTTCCTGACCAAAGGCCATTCCTAAGTTGCAGGCTCGCTATCGCTCGCCAGGACTACTATAAGTAAATGGCATGAACTTCTTATAATTGACACATAAATGGAGCGAAAAGGATTAAAATCGCCAAACTAATAGGCCAAAAGTCTTAAAATCTGACAACTAATGGGGCTAAACATGAGGGAGAAGGGGGGGAGGGGGCCAGCATAACCAACCATGCCCCCTTAACTCGAGAATAACTTATTGGATCTGTGTGTGGCTGTTTTATCAAATTAGTTCGCCAATGTTGTATTATACAATTGCCGTCTTAAATTCGCGAACATCTAATAATAAAACAAGACCGTGAACATTAAAACCTTTCGAGATCTGATTAAGCATTTCTGTTCTGCATTCTGGCCATTATTAGTCTATTTTATTCAGATTAGGAAGGGTGTATGGAAGTCAGAGGATTAATTGAAAGCCTTTATCCTTATAATTCCCACATCCTTCCTAAGCTGTATAAATGTGTCTAATGATAGCCAGAATTAAGTCAAAATGTGTCCTATCATTCCCACAGATCCTTCCTAAGCTGTATGTCTAGGGATAGCTCGCATAAACTGTCAAAATGCGTCCTAATCTTCAAAGGGTTAACTAGAGAATCACTACTGTACCAGCGACGATATTTTTTTTTTTCTAGCTATATTTAGACGATTTTGTGTAGTTTAGGAAGGACCTTCTGGTAGTTGAGAGGGTTGATTGAGATAGTTCGAAGCCTGTTAATTGCTGGAGGTACTTTTTAAACTGAATATAATAGTCTAATAGTAGCCGGATTAAGTTAAAATTATGGCACCAGTACTGAACGGGTTAATTGTGTCGTTCAGTTTATCAAATTGACCTCTGCCGAGTCCCGTTCTATAAGAAAGTTGGAGCTATTCATACTCGATGGAAACTTTCGAGGGTTGTCGTTGCACTGAGGAACAATCAACATTGATGTGAATGACTTGGTCTGTGCTATAGGGTATCAAACTAGGATACAGTAATTTGGTTTTAAGAGTAGAATGAATATGAGAAGGAATGGGTAAGAGGTATCCTCACCAGGATTCGAACCCACTCACTGCCATCCGCTCATGGCCGAGTGGTTACGGTGCCCGACTCTCCCAAATATACCTGGAGTGAGTGGGTTCGAATCCTGGTGAGGATACCTCTTACCCAACCTGTCGTACTTAATCGTACATAATTGATATGAGAAGGAATACACAAAACTACAGAAGGCGCCTTGTTTTAATCCAATCGCTTCCAAAGACATAACAATTATTATCACTTCCAAAGATATGTCTTATCACTTTCAAAGATATAAGCCTTATCACTTACACAAATATAAGTCTTATCACTTACACAAATATAAGTTTTATCGCTTACAAAAATATCTACCGCACTGTAAAACACAATATTTACTTTATATATTGAATCGACTAAGGGGCTGGATTTTAGGACTGGTTTTGAATAGTATAGTTACCAGCCTGTTGTGTAAACTCTTTAAACAGTTAGCCAAAAGTCACTGCAATGCAAAGCCTAAAGTTTGCATTTATTCGGAATGTTCATATTTCACAGCCGAATGCCTTTCTATATACAAATAGCTATTCTGCTATGGCAAGGGTCAATAATTGAATGAGTTTATATTCAATCACTTAAAAGCTACCTTCAACCTTGATTGACAATAACAATCTCAAACCACACCAAAATTAAGTTAAAAGGAAGAAAAAACACTGTTTATTAACCTTTAAAGTTACTTTGAGATTGTGATTGGATTAATATATAAATATTCAGTAATGCATAACCATTATTATTGTTACATAATTTAATATAAGAAACATATTTTCCCCTGTGAGTCATAAGCTAAAGAAAATAGTAAAATGGTTACCAGAAAAGACAATAATTGTCCTGTTGAAAGGCATAGGGGCTCAAAATGGATCAACATTATTGACCATGGCTATACAGGATAGACGTGTGCTATTTGCTGGATACTTATAATAAATAGTAGCTAATAATCGTTTCTTTTCTTTACAGGCAATGTGTCTGGTGTGAAGCTCTTTGATCGCAAGCCTCCATGAAGACTGCCTGGAGATTCACCTTGGCTCTACTATCAACGGCTGGCCCTACAAGTTTCAAGACCCTGGGGACTATCTGGACCTTCTTCTTGAAAACTACCTACATGAAGACCAGAGTGACGGAGTGCACTATGCTTAGTCCTGCTCTCGACTGAACTACCACTAGAAGATACCCAATACCTACATTAATTACTTTGAGATTGAAAGGGAGATGATCCGAATACCATAACCCTGATGAAGACAAGATTGATGAGGTCCTGCTCTTGATTGAACCACCACTAGAAGATACCCAAAACCAAATTACTTTGCGATTGATAGGGAGATGATCCGGATACCAAAAAACCGTGAAGCGATCCTACTTGGTCCTTCTCTCTACTACAGATGAATCACTATGCAAAACCCTTTGATAAGTGAATGGAGGTTTGTCATAAATAGTCATGCTCTTAACAACACAGTCAATATTTTCTTCTGCACCACACCCTCCTACAGTATCTGCAGAATCCACTCCCATATAGTAACCAGGGTCTACTTAGTGGGATGCGGACCTACACATAACTTCAACGCTCAGAACTCAAGCACTTGATGTACACCTGTGGATATGCTGCACTTCAGCCATCAATGGTCATCTTTTAAGAAATCTAGTTCTTGAAGTCAACATGTGGGAGGCAATAACACAGTGGATAGGGTGGTGGACTGTAGAATAAATGGACATCGGATAGAGTCCATGCCAAACATAGAGTTTTTGCGAGGTGATCTGATTGTCCCTGCTGTTTTACAAATATCCTTGCTACACAGACACATCTACAATATGCCCCCTATATAGTCACCAATTCATAGCATAGATACCCGTCCATATTCAAAGATGCTGTGAATGACTGTATAGCTGCGCTCTCCAAATCAAGTGACTTGCATGTGTCATCTAATGTGGCAGAATGGAAGCAAACAACCCCTTGAAGCTCCACTGCGACCATCTAGTGCAACACATATGAAGCACCCAACATCTTGAATCTTTAATCGATAATCTCGGGACCTCGCAAGAGTTACAGGATACTGAATAGCAGACAGTCCAGAGGTTGAGGCATAAAAACACGACGCGTTCCTGTACAATACTAAGAATTTACCCAAAAAGATTCTAAGGATCTACATCCTCCAGATATTGACATTTAACAGAGTACAAGAAAACTTTCACAAGTCACTAGCAAGGTCATCCATAGAAGGCATACAGCTGGATCTCTTAACATAGCACCAGGAGTCTACGACACCCTGTGAAATTCCGAGACTTGACACCCACAAAGAATCCACCAGACCCTCAGAATGCCTATCTCAAAGTACTTTATGACCACCCCTCTATCAACCAAGATCTCAAAGATACTGTGAATGACTGTATAGCTGCGCTCTCCTCAAAGACCACCTCCATCAACCAAGCTGTAAGACTTGGATTGCTGTTCACTGTTGTTTGGTAACCTATCAACATATTGGCCCGGATAAGGTGGTGGTGGTGGTGGGGGTTCTCGTCACCCTTCTCCCTCATGCTTAGCCCCGTTCGTTTGTGGTGATGGGCTGGTCTATCAGAGTGAGAACTGAGCAATCTCTGCCATACCCATAGCTTACTCTGACTGTTCCTTTTACTTATATATTTTCTAGATCTCAAGTGACGGCGTCTCTAACGTGGATTGACCTCCCAATCTACCAAGATTGGAAGCCAAAGCATCACATTTTTCCCTTGCCCCTCAGCTTTCTCTTCATAACTGCTGAGGGACACAGGGCCCTGGGTGGGGCTTTGGTTTCCCGGGCATTTCCGCACCCTCCTCAGCTCCCCGCCATGGAGTGGCTTCGGTCACCCAGGCTTTATTGTGGTCGGCGGGGAGGGTTCTGTGGGGGCGCTTGGTTATGGCCTTGGCCTTGCTCAGGGCCTTGGGGCTGTTCGGCCAGGCAGCTTGGGGAACAACAACAACAACAACCAAGCTGTAAAAGAAAGAAGTCGTCCCGCCAAGCCCTTGATAAAGACGACCTCTGAGCCAAGCCCATGAGAAAGATGTTCCCTCAACCCAGACCTCGAAAGAGAGTGGTGATCCCTGGCCCAACCAAGCTCTAGATAACCACCCTCAACAACCAAGCTCTTGAAGAAAGAAGTCTCCCTACCAAGCCCATGATAAAGATGTCTCCCAGCAAAACCCACGAGAAGTCCCCCTCAGGCCCGTCCTCAGGCCCAACCTGATGCGACCCGAACCCCATGAGATACTGTAGAAGACACCTCGACCCAGATGTCCCTTGGCCCAGCCGTTGAGAAGGATACCCCCCATCCCGGCTCTACGACCTTCAAAACTTCATTCACCCTCTACGGAATCCGTCCCTGGCCAGGGGTTGAGCCCTGGTGCTCTGCCCCTCTGTATGATCCACATGAATTAATGACTTTATCTCTTACCATAGAAACGCAAGTTTACATAACCTTTGAATTTTTTTTTTTTAATTAATTAATTAACTTTTTTGTGGGTTATGTATGTGTGGTTGTTCTACGGAGATCTTTGGAAGTATACTGTAAATAAAACAAATTGCCTGAATTTAAAAGTTTGTATTCCCTTTTTTTTTATACAATACAATATTTCTGGTTTATTTTAGAAAACTGCAGTATTTAAAACAAAATATTAAAGAAATTAACCCCTTCCGGCAGCATAAGAAGTATCTGTGACAGTAAAAGGGGTCAATTAAGATGGACGGCCCTTTTGAAACTGAATAAAAATCATCTAATAGTAGCCAGAATAAATATAAGACGTCTCCGGTGCAGAAGGGGTTAATGAGATTTTTAATGGAGCCTCTCTGAAGTATCCTCTAGATATATAATTAGTTACTGCAAAGACTATGTAATACCATAGACGTATTAGTATTTCTATCTACCACACAACTGCAATCTCTTCAAAGTCCAACAACTCAACACTTCTGTACTCTCATAGTAAAGGCTGGTCAGCAAAAAACCCTTCCAATATACCTTTAATCAGTCCAAAATCAAATTATCTCAATTTCGTCAATCCAGAAAATTGATAGGCGTTTATCATACAATTCTACTCATTTGAATGTGGCATATACTAAAGACATGCTCATTCAAACGAGTAGAATCGCTATGAGGACCAGGTATCAATTCTCTGGATTGTTGAACTTAATTTCAGACTGACCAAGGGTATATTGGAAAAAGGTGTATTACTTGACACACAACACTGGCAGGATCATTTACACCTTCAGTATAATAATGGCTTACAATGTTATTCTGGCTAACATTTGGTAGTTCTTTTGCTCAGCTTAGGAAGGACCTCTAGGAATCAAAGGGTTATCTATGAGATACAATTGCCCACATGAATTTGTAAAAGCTCGGTGATTTTATGTATGGAAGTATTAGTGTGGCTAATTACAAGGCTTAAGTTGATTTAATTATTGCTTAGGCAACTACAAGCTTATTTCTATCAAACCATTCTTCTTTCTTCCATATATAAACTCACAATGTGGATACAAATTAATGTAGACAAGTACATAGCATGAGAGCGAACAATGGATAATGATAAAACACAAAATCTTTGTTGTAGATGATAATAACTATAAAGTACTTTTATTAGATCAATACTTGTGAAACCAAAGCTTCTTAACACTTAAAGAGCGGCCTATGCGGTTTATAATATGTAGCCACCAGCGGGGTGTTTTTACCCAAAATAGGGCTGTTTACGTGATCATTTTCATGCCTAAATAAGACCCAGAACGTAAAACAAGTATCTATCCCTGAAAGGGCATAAACAGAGCTTTCGAATGACACCATAACGATCCTTTTATGATGGCTAGTTTTCTTGCAAAAACCGTGCAACGCGAGTGCAAAAAGCATGTAATTAGGCACTTTCCCCATACAATTCCGTATATAGCGAGTGAGAGAGGGAGGGAGGAGGTGGGATTCGTGTCAGTAGGTTCGCCGCGGTGGTCTGGAGCAGTCATACGCTCGCTACTCTCCTGCCACCACTTGTCTTTCTCTCTCAGCAACATTACGTGCTGAAATTGCCACACGATATATGTCGAGCACCGCCACATAGTCCAGCTTTATTTAACTAGACTTATGTTGCGCGCCGCTAAAGAAGGGTTAAAGATAATACAGTACGAATCTTTGGTCTTGGAAATATCAATGATAATAACCAATATTTTAAAGTTATTAGTGGTTTACAACAAAGAGAATGTTAATCATTAGTGCTTGTGTTCCTCTCATACTGCACACCTCAATAACTCGAGTAACTCTTTTTGAGGCTTGTATTCCTAGACAAACCTCATCATTGTCGGTACAATATAAGCCAATTTATTTGTAACCTGGTAAGCTGTCACTTTGTCACTTGGGCCTAGAGAGTTCTACTTAAAACTGACTGGCTGATGGTACTACGTTTGAGTTGTTGTTCCCTAGGCTGCCTAGCCGAACAGCCCCGAGATCGGGATTTCCCACAGGGCTCTCAAGGAGCGTAGATTATGCTGTTGGTGTAAGTGATTGTGTGGCGCCACAACCAACCCCTGCCGCCTTCATGGGGGCACAAGAACTACGTAACACCTTTCAGTTCAGTTAGGGGAGGTGTGGCAGAGTGGTCTAGCCACTGGTCTGGTAATCCAATGGACCCGGGTTCGAATCCCAATATGTCAATGGGAAGATATTATTGGGATGGAATTTGTGCTGTACCTAGTTTCAGTGCATTACCACAGCACACCGAAATGCCAAAACAAAATACCCTCATTGTTCCCTGATTAAATAGCTCTGTATGAATATTCCCATATTCAAAATATGCTACAGGGGGGCAATGCCTAGTGAGTTACTTGCTCAATAGGTGGCGTTCTAAGAGTGAGGGTCCGAGCCTGGGGAGTGAGACTGTGAAGCGCAGAGGCGAGGCAGTTTCAGAGATGGAGTTGGGTTCGAGCTGTGAAATAGGTGCTTCGCATGTCTCACTCCCTAGGCTGGAACAAGACCTCACGGGCCTCACCGTGTTCAGCGGTAGAGTGTAAAAGGCTATCAGCCTATGCCCGAGAGGGAGTAGTTGGAATATAGAAAAAAAAAAAAAATAAAAAAAAAAAATAAATAAAAAACAAACTAGACATACTGAATACCACCAGTCAATTAGCTGTATGTAGAGTTTCTAGCTCAAAGAGACCAAGTGTAAAATTGTCAGGTTAAAAACAAAAAGCCTATAGTAATGATTATACTTTTGATGCATTCCTAGCCAGTCAATATGTAGTGTTACTTGTTGTAATTGCAATAAGTACTGGATCATTACACCAGTCCTCCGCATTGATGGTGTTTCTGTGGCAGACTCCGAAACAATTGCTAATCGATTGGGCTCGTACTTTAGCTCAGTTAGCAGTGGTTCTCACCTCTCTGCTGAGTTTCACTCGCTTAAAGTCGTTGCGGAAAGTACTCCAATTACTTTTAGTCTTTCCTCTGACGAATCCTATAATGCTCCTTTTTCCTAAACTGAGTTACGCACCGCTCTCCGTGCCTGTAAGAACACTTCTGAGGGTCCTGATGGTATCCATTATCTCATGCTCAAACATCTTTCCTCGCAAGCTCTGGTCTTCTTGTTAGCTCTCTACAACAAGATTTGGTCTTCTGGTGTTTTCCCTCCCTCTTGGAGTACTGCCCTGACCATACCTTTTCTTAAACCTGGCAAGTCTGGGTTCTCCCCACAGGACTATCGCCCTATTGTCCTTACCAGTTGCCTGTGTAAACTCTTTGAACGTATGATTAATGCTCGTCTCATGTGGATTCTTGAGTCGCGCCATTTGTTGTCTTCTTCCCAGTTCGGGTTCAGACGTGCTCGTAGTACGCTTGACCCCCTCATTCGCTTGGAATCTTATATCAGGACAGCTTTTGCTCGTCGTCAAACTGTCATTGCTGTTTTTTCGATCTCGAAAAAGCCTATGATTCTACCTGGAAGTACCACATTTTGCGTCAGCTCCGTTCTTGTGGCATTTACGGTAATCTAGGAGTCTTTATTCAGAATTTTCTTTCTTCTCGGTCCTTTCATGTCAGAGTCGCTTCCCACTTATCTCGTCTTTACCCTCAGTTGGAAGGTGTCCCTCAGGGTTGTGTCCTGAGTACCGTCCTTTTCTCATTGCTATCAACGGTATCGTGTCTTCTCTTCCTGTCGGGGTTCGGTCTTCCTTGTATGTCGACGACTTTGCGATTTACGCAGCCGACTCAGATATTGCTGCTTTACGTCTTCTTATCCAATCCGCTATTCTGGCTGTTTCTTCATGGGCAACCCGCCACGGGTTCCGTTTTTCCACCTCCAAATCCTGCGCGATGTCCTTTACTCGTTGCCATTCTATTCCTCATCCTCCTCTTACTCTTTATGGTACTGCCCTCCCTTATCATTCCTCTACTACTTTTTTGGGTCTTACTTTTGATTCTCGTCTTAATTGGTCCGCTCATGTTTCTTCTCTCAAGGTTGCTGCCTTACTCCGCCTCCGCCTTCTTCAGTCCTTGTCCCACCTCACTTGGGGTGCTGATCGAGCGCTTCTTCTTCGGCTTCATACGGTTCTTGTCCTCTCTAAGTTGGATTATGGCTGTCAAGTTTACTCTTCAGCCTCTGATTCTGTTCTCCATGCTCTTGATTCTGTTCATCACTTTTGGTATTCGTCTTGACCTTGGTGCTTTTCGTTCCTCTCCTGTTGAAAGCCTCTATGCTGAGTCTGGTTTCCCTTCTCTTTATCGCCGTCGGGCTCTCCTGTCCCTTCGTTCGTTACGCTCGCCTTCAACAATTCCCATCTTCACATCTTTCCTTTCCCCCTTCGGTCGTTGCTACTTTTTCGTCTCACCCCGTCTTGGTTCTCCGGTTTCTGTCCGCATGCTCTCGCTGCTCGCATCGTGCTCTTTCCCTGTTTTTAACGTCCTCCCTTTCCGCTTTTGCTCTTTTCCCCCCTGGCTTTTCCCTCGTCCTTCGGTTTGCCCTTCCATCCTCCCTTGTTCCAAGTCCTCTACTTCTCCCCTCGTTCTTCGGTCTCGTTTCTTAGATCACCTCTCTCTTCACGCTACAGCCACTCCTGTGTTTACTGATGGCTCCAAGACGTCGGTAGGCGTGGGGTTTGCCGTCCTTTTTCCCACTTGCTCGTATCAATATTCTTTACCTCCCGTTGCCAGTATTTTAACTGCTGAACTTTATGCTATTTTTATTGCCCTCCGTTTTATGTGTTCCTTCCCCTCCTCGTCCTTTACTTTGTTCTCTGATTCTCTCAGTGCTCTACTTATCTTACAGTCCTCCCCTGCTCTACACCCTTTAGTTCTTTCCATTCAGGAATGGCTTTTCCGCCTTTCCGTCCGCAAAAAGCTTGTACGTTTTTGCTGGGTTCCCAGTCACGTTGGCGTTTGCGGTAATGAGCGGGTTGATTGCCTTGCTCGTTCTGCTGCCGTGCGGGGTACCCGCTCCTCGCTTGCTGTCCCGGCCTCTGATTTCTTCCCTGCCTTGTCCAGGTTTCTTTGGTCGAGGTGGCAGACTCAGTGGTCCACTATCTCCGTTAATAAACTTCGTTCTGTCAAACCGTCCGTTTCTGGGTGGTCTGATCCCTCCCACCGTAATCGCCGATGGGAGACGGCTTTGGCCCGTCTCTGCATTGGCCACACCAGACTTACCCCTTCGTTTTTAATGTCCCGTTCTCCTCCGACTCTTTGCTCGCGCTGTACCGTTCAGCTTTCTGTCTCCCATCTTTTCCTCGATTGCCCCTTATTTTCCGTTGCCCGCACGCGTTTCTTCCCTTTTCTGGCTTTCCTCCGCCGGCCGCCATGTCTTGCAGATTTTCTTTCTGAATCTCCCTCGTTTTCTATCTCCCGTATTATGTCCTTCCTTCATCATGTTCGAGTTCTCAATGATATTTAGTTACCTTCCTTCCCGTCTTTAAATATTTCGTGCCATATGGCCTTTGTCGCCTGGTGCGTTGGCTTCATTAATGTAATGTAATGGATCATTACAGTTATTTTTTTATTTATTTATTTATTTGTTTATGTGTATGGAGGAGACAAAAGGCAGGTTGCCTGTAGCGAGTGTCTCTCCCAAAGTTAGGAGAGTGACTGAGCCAAATTTAAGGGACGTTGGAGTCAAAATGCCTGGACACACAAAGTTTAAAGCAGTCTAAGTTGCAATATTATAACAACCAGTATATCAGACGGACTGCTTAGGAATACAGCCAAACTATAAATTACCACAACAATGATGGGGGTTTGTCTAGGAATACAGGCCTATATCCTACAGATCCTTCCTTAACTTTGTAAATCTTCAAATGACAGCCAGAATAAGATATAAAAAGGTGTTATTGTACCGGAAAGATTTAGGCTGCTTCACAATCAGATGGCATACACTCTAAGAACTATATGTCATGGCCCTTTCAGTATCCTCACACTTTATAATTAAACCCATAAAATGTACACTCACTGATTTCATTAGTTGGGTTTATTTGTAAATTAATTGGTGAGTTGGTGAAAACAAATTGAATATACAAAGTAAAGAATTAATGAATCCTCAAACTGTTTAATTGAACTCACAAAATACATTTACAAAGTAAAACACTAATGATCCTATTCTGTTTGGGATAACTTCCAAATTTTAGGTCACGACTTCTATCCCAGAGTGTACAGTACTAGTCATGCCAATTTGATAATGTGTGCGAGTGGTTTGATGGCTTGTGCAACCCTGTAAGACCAGCACAAACCTTTAAAGCCTTCTTCATGTTAATCTGCCTAACACTAGACCATACAATTCAGCTTAGAAAGGACATAGGGGACGGGGAATCAGAGAAATAAAAACTATCCCAGCTAAACCTTTTATTCCCACAGGTTCTTCCACAACTCCATAACACTGTCTAATGATAGCCAAAATATACGGAAGGTGTCATCGTGCTGAAAGGGTTAACCCATTCAGTAGGATGACCCCTATCTTCATTTGAATCTGGTTAACATTATTAGACAATTTCATTAAGCATAGGAAGGACCTATAGGAATAAAACGTTTTAATTTGGATAGTCTTCACCCATCTGATTTCTAGATGTTCTTTCTCAGCTGAATGTAATGGGTCAGTGGTTAGAAAGAGTGCACTCTGAAGACACAGATTCTGGCCTAATATGATACTTGGAGCAGCATTGAACCTCGGAAATGAACAGTAAATAAGTAAAGAGACAATTTGATTCAGTTTGGTATAGCATCTCATAATGAATCCAAACATCTCACTGTATCTTTGCTTATAACAGTATATTCATATCAGGGATTCATTTAAGTTATTCAAGAAATATAATTAGGCCAGGATTTGTGTCCTACAGTGGTCTAAAGTTGGCCAAACAACACACACATATAATCAAACTGACTTGTTCGGCATGACAGGCTGAACAGAATGTAAGTATCGTCAACATTACTAAAGTTACTACTGCATTAATGTCGCCAACTGTTCTACAAGTCGCCATAACCAACACTACCTTCAGTCCTTGGGCCATATCCCCATATTTAACGAATCAAGAGTCAAAATCAATAGTTTGCTGATCATTTTGCTAAAAGCTGTAATTTCAAGTACATGTATCACTTTTCATTGGCAGTTTTTTTTCTTCTAAACACATGACTTTCTTTTTATACTTTAATAAGTAGTTTAACCAGACCATCAAGTCACAAAATGAGACTCTTAACAGGCTGTTCTAAACCCATGAATATACCTAGTTCTGACGTTACTCTGGACTTACAGTGTGCTGGCTTAATAATCTTGAAGGGTTAATAGCCTCTAAAGTCGTATTTTAAGTAACTAACTAACTAATCAATTAACCCTCTGACTTACATGTATGCTACCCTTCCTAATCTGAAATGCGTATTCGGATCTTGAAATGGTTATTTGAAGGTAGGCCTAAATTGAATGATCTTGATAATCCTTATGTTTACTGTATAATATAATATTGTAGGCCTATGTAAAATATATATATGTACTGTAAATATATGAGTGTGGAATAAAGGTGTGTGTTTTTAATTTCAGTAATATATAACTAATGAACAGTTAGTGTCTCAGGTTCGTGTGTTTTGAAGCCGAGCCAGTGTTCATGGTTCGAGTCCCTAAATTAACAGAATCCGTCGTCGTAGAAGTTCCGGCCGCCATTTTGATTCCATACTCACTTCCTGTCAAGTACTCTTTTCAGTTAGGGTACATTGATGGATAGGAATAGAATAATAAGTATATATTAAAATAGGATATACATCATATGCTCACTAATGACGCTTATAAATAATGGCGAGGTATATTCTACATCGTGAGTTGGAGTCAAGATGGTGGCCAAATGTCAAGTTGTGAACTATGTTAATAAATGCCACCCTATTCTTGGTGGGCGGGGCTAGACGAAATGGTAATTATGCAACTGTAATTGAATTGTGCAAAGTACAGGGATTAATAAGGCAATTATCAACATCACTAATATGCTTTTAATATACAATAGTATTTGTTCAATATGTCAATTATTCAATAGTTTTAAATGGGATTGCTAATTACTCGTTGTTTATGTATAATTGGCAACTAATCGGCATGGCAACTATGAACAACATGGCGAGGGTAATCTGCCTGTAGTTTGCAGAGGTCAAACAAGTAATTGGTAATAGTCTACGGAAAACGTACTCCTAGTTTCACATTTTAATATTACTATAATAGTTATTATTTTTACTACTACTACTACTACTAATAGTAGTAGTAGTGCAGTAGTAGTAGTAGTAGTAATATTATTATTTTATTATTATTATTATTATTATTATTATTATTATTACAATAAAGTTGAAATTTGCACATTATTTATTATATGTGTATTTCTGTCTATTTTATATTATATTTAGAGTTGTTATTAATCTAAATATATTCGGGCATACAGTATACTAGATGATTTTATTCGGCTTCGGAAAGATCCTCCTAACAAGCTCTTCCTAAGCTGAAAAATATTGCCTAATGAAAGCCAAAATATATTTAAAATAATGGCGTTTAGTTTGTTGGCTGTCTTTTGTTATAATAATTACATTTAGAGGGTTTTATGAAGCTTAGGAAGGACCTGTGATAGCTAACCCTTTCAGTACCGATGACGTCTTTTTTGTATTTGATTTCAGCTACAGTTAGACGATTTTACGAAGCTTAGGAAGGATCTGGGGTAGTCAAAATGGTTAATTGAGATCATGTGTAGCGTTTTAATTGAGGTCCTTCCTAAACTGAATAAAATCGTCTAATTAGGTGCTTAGTTGATGTATTTAGTTAATTTAGTTGATGTAGTTTTGTAGGCTTATATATTTATTATTAATTTTAGCTTGAGTATATTTGTTTGTAATTTATGTTATTGTATTCGTGTATGATGTATTTATTGTATGAAGTTTATGCATATGAATAAAGATGAATTTATTACAACCTATTTCCCTAACCTTACTCCATTCAGTGGTGTAGACACACGTAACTAGTGTTTGGAAATATTAAGGGATTTTTTTTCTTCTGAAATCCCTTCTTCCTTATGTTAAGTCCCATTAAGGTTGAGATTTTAAGACGTTCGCTCCATTAGTTTGGCGATTTTAAGACCTTTCACCCCATTTGTTGGCAATATTAAGACCTTTCGTACCATTTAGGTTTCATTTTTTTCTTGGCGAGCGATAGCAAGCCTGCAATTTAGGAGAGCTTAAGCAGAGAAATTTTCTACCGAAAAACGTACAAATTTATCTCGATTGTTGTTGTTTTTCTTAAGTTTCATAAAGATATAGAAGCACACTACAAAACAAAAAAGACAAGTAAACAATAAACATAATTTTGTCCTTTTATTTAATTAATGGTTAGTGTACATTGGAACAGAGAACAGATTTATTATATATGGTATACCTATACATAGAAATTAATAAGCAAGTGTCCCCAAAATGGCGACCGAATGAGAAGTTGTCCGATTTCTCCCGTCATCAAAGGAGGGGGGGGGGGGGGGGGGGCGGTCGGAGGGGGGGGGGGGAGGGGGTCTGTCTCTCCTTGTAACTCGAGACAAGAGCTGCACGGAGGCAGGTTCTAGAGGCCAGGGGAGTCAGGCTAGATCGCTGCTCTCCCACTCGGTACGCTATAATTATAATATACAAATCAATTCAGTACCGGTGAATTTTTTTTTTTTTTTTTTTTTTTTTTTACTTGATATCAGCTTCATTTAGACGATTTTATGAGGCTTAGGAGGGATATGTGTCAACTAAAAGGATTAACTGATATATTCCGAAGCCTTTTTAATGGGTAGACGTCCTTCCTAAGCTGAATAGAATCGTCTAATAGTTGCCAGAATTTTATGAAAAGGCCCTGTATAATCGCATACATCACATTAAGCTATAATAGTATACAGAGAGCCCATAACAAACTCCTATTCACAATCCTATTGAATTATAACGTCTCTATAATAACATACATTATAGGGCGATTCCTTCGTGGACATCCCCTCGTGGATCTAGGCGTTCATGGGGGGATCGAGGGCTCTACTGGTGGCATTTTTGTTTTCTCTCTCTAGCCCCATGTGAAGGAAATATGACGACAACCAATAATTATTCACAAAATATGTATGTTAGAATTGTCAAACTTATACCAAAAGATGGAGAAATACGCATAATTTATATTAAGTACATTTTATTCCGAAATGTATAGTTAGGGAGATATTGACGATTTTGTGAGTGAAATTCTCGATCATCTGTCACCCAATTGTTGCCATCAACCACCAGCAATACAACCGAGGGTATATAAGCTCTTAATTTTCAACTGACTCGATCATTTTGTTCCCGGTCGTCCAGCTTTAAGGAGGTAAGTCTTGTGTGCTCCCATTTCCCCCCATTGTTTCCCCTGAAAATAGAAGTAATTAAGGTGTAATAGCTAAATAACGTGACCTATTTACCACCAGGCCCGAATTTGTGGACAAGAGCTTGTTGTTTTTCCCATAATACTTCATAAGTTTGCATTAAATAAGGCCAGAAATGTGGTGGAAGAAGCCGGCAGGTTTGACGAACATTCTGGAAGCCGGCACTTATATTGTTCGCTCAGTTCTACCTCTTTAACCCTTTCAATAAAACCGTATGTCTCAATAGTATGGCGATCACTAGTAGATTTTATTCATTTAGGAAGAAATTAAGAGTCCGATAATAAATGTATGGCATAAAATTGTATTTCCACGTGTCCTTTCTAATCTGAATAGGCCTAAGTATTTTTTAACCTGAATAGAATTTATATATTGATTAATTACCTATTAACCCACGTGTAATAGATGCCTTAATGATAATGGCATGGAGGATTTAGTTAGAATATTTGAATTGGATTTTGAAAACTAGGCAAACTAGCGAATCGAAGCCGGCTGACTAGACTCCTCGTGGTTATTGACCATTAAGGGAAGAGGGTAGTTTTTCTGGAACCCCTTCTCCCGCATGTTTAGCCCCATTGCTTTTGAGATACGTTCGCCTCATTAGTTTGGAAATTTTATTAACTTTCGCTTTTTTTCAATATTAAGACCTTTCGTGCCATTTAGGTGTCAATTTTGTTCCTGGCGAGCCAGAGCGAGCCTGTAATTTAAGAGAAATCGGTCTTCTGCCGGGACAAATTTATCTACCGAAAAATTTACAAATACATTTTGAAAGGAGGTATAGGGGGTGTACTTTTAAGCTTGGAGGTCTAGCGAGGAAAATAAAACTTTAATGAATATAATAAATTAATAGATTAGCAAAATAGCCACTGTCTCCTTAACCCTTTGAACATTGACCTATTGAGTTTCTCGTGGTTATCGTTAGAAGAGTTTATACAGTATATACGAAAGATGTGTGGGAATCCTAAGGGCACGAGACCGGTTAACTAGATACCTCGTGGGCATTTACTGTATAGGCTGCTGTCTTATTAACTCTAGCATAAGGATCTTTTCTATTCTATTTCGGCTATCATTGCAAGATTTTAGTTTTAGAAAGCCTTGGAGTTTCACGCAGATTAATTTTATGTAATGTTTGTCATATTTTATTTTCATTGAACGATATTATAGTTTTGGAAAGCTTTGTGGAAGTTTAATTTATTTATATATAGGTTTTGTTAGATTTTGTTTATTTTATTCTATAAATCTTATTCTATTTATAATTTTTTCTTATTTTGTTTTCGCTTTTATTCAACCTCCCAAGTGTCAAACCGGCAAATTTGGGTTTTAAGTCTGGAATGAATGAGAGCAATGTAGTAAATTTACTGTGGGATTTAACCCCTTCTGTACCGGCACAGTCATTTTAACATTATTCTGGCCACTGTTTGAAGATTATATATAGTTTCAAAAGGGCCTCCAGCAATTAACAGGCTTCTAATTATCTCAACCCATTTTACTACCACATGTCCTTCTTAAACTGCACACAATCTGTTTATATATAGCTAGAATACAATTAATGAGTCCACGCCGGTACGGAAAGGGATCATGTATTGGGTAATTTCCAAGTCACAACTGTTAAGGGAGCCAACCTCTCTTTTTCCCCTCTTTGGCTTTTATCCATTAGTCCCCATTCAGCCTACTGTTTTAAGTTTACCCCCATCCAAGTGTCCATATTTTCCTGGCGAGCGGTAGTGAGCCAACATATGTATATTTTAGGTTTGACAGCAAGCTAAATTTGTACATTTTTCAATATAATAATGTGTCCGGCGAAGCCGGTTTTCTCCATACAATGCTGGGGAATAAATAGACACCTGGATATGGATAAAAGTCTTAACAGTTGGCTGAATGGGCCGAATGGATAAAAGCCAGGGAAAGAGAGAAGGAGAGAAAGATAAAAAAAAAACGCCGGGGAACCCCCTTAAGGTAGATAATAATAATAATAATAATACATAGCTGGCAATGGGATAATTTCGGAAAAAGTGATCTGAATGAAATCTGCCAAATAAAATTAATGTCATTGAAAGCGTTAACAATATTCAACCTTAATATTTGCCTAAATAATAACCGGATTTTCATAATACGTAGGAGGTAGTTTTTACATTAGAACAAAATATGCATATTTAAGTCTCATTAGCGGTGCGGTCTTTTTAACTTTAGTCAGGCTACTATTAGACTATTTTATTCAGTTTAAATTGAACCTCCTTCGAAATCTCAATCATTTTTGCTAACACAGATCCTTCTTAAGCTGCACAAAATCATCTAATTACAGGTAGAATAAAATTGAAAAGACCGCTGGTACAGAAGGGGTTAAGTGGCAAGTAAAATTATGTTATTACTATTAAAACTCTATTAAAACTATGTTAATAAAGTTACTTATTCTGTTGCAGGAGGGTAGAAGGATAGACTCAAACAACCAGACGACCAACCAGTCTACAGCATCATTTTCCTCTCCCCCCCCCCTCCCATCCATTTTCCTCACCCCCCATCCATTTTCCTCACCCCCCATCCATTTTCCTC
>JBAKBP010031117.1:0-24844 GCA_037953745.1 Lithodes maja | reverse complement strand
GTGTGCCCCCCCCCCTGAGCAAGATACAGGCTATCAATATGTTTCCCAGGCCCACCACTAAGCGCCAGGTCATGCGGTTCCTAGGTATGATAGGCTATTATAGGCGCTTCATCCGGGGATACTCTACTGTCTTAGCACCGTTAACTGATCTACTGTCGAAGTCAGTGAAGTTCTGCTGGGCTGCGGAGTGTCAGAGGGCTTTCGACCTAGTCAAGCACCTGCTGTGTACACATCCGATTTTGAGAGCCCCAGACTTCTCCAGGAGTTTTCAGCTGGCGACTGATGCCAGCGGTGTGGGTGCCGGGGCAGTGTTACTGCAGACTGATTCCGAGGGCTTGGAACACCCAGTGAGCTTCTTTTCTCGCAAGTTTAATTCGGCACAAAGGAATTACTCGACTATAGAGAAGGAGCTTCTTGCTATCGTTTTGTCGCTCAAACATTTCGAAGTTTATGTTCCAGCCTACGGCCCGGTAGTGACGATTTATACGGACCATCATCCCTTGAAATTCCTAAATCAGTTTCACAATCGGAATATGCGGTTGACCAGGTGGTCCCTAATGCTCCAAGAGTATAATCTCAACATTCAGCATATTGCCGGGAGTGAGAACGTGATAGCAGATTGTCTATCAAGGGTTGATGATCCAGGATAGTCGTGCACGGTGTGTGGGTTGAGCAGGAGTAAAATTAGGCTATCATAACGCCGTCCAAAAAGATTATAAAACAATAAAATAAACGAGAAATTTTTTTTTTAGTTTTGTAAGTCTTTATTGTTGTAGCATGATGCATGCAATATTGTGTTTTATGTATAATTCACACTTCAGTTGTTGTGCACCTTTTGCAATTAGTGGCAGCTAAGGGTAGCAGGTCGGTTGGTTGCCTGTCAGATTTTGATAATGCTTCTAAGGTCGATTATCTAAAATCTTGGGGGGGCTGTGACGCACCCAGTGCGTGGCAACGCAACCTGATTGCACTCCTTGGTACTCCACTGTACCGCCCGTACCACTGTACCGTGCTGGCTGCCTATATTGAGTGTGACAACGTATAACTATGTTCTTTGTATCTCTGCAAAGGTCTCGTCATGTGCTAACCAGTGGTGGGTTTTGTTTCAAGCCATGTCGAGACCTTCCATTTAATATGTAGTATCAATAGAGAAGTTGATAGATAAGACAATGGGAGTTCAGAGAGAGAGAGTGAGTTAGGCTTCAGAGCGAGAGGGTAGCAATGCGCCACGCTGCCTGGGGGGTGGTTGCCAGACGTATGGACTGGTTGGCAGCCTTGCGCTTATAGCTAGGCGCGACAGGGTTGGTAGTCCATTGCCGCCTGCCTATGCTGCCTGGGCTGCCCATGTTGTCGTACTGCACATTGCCTGGAGGCTCGCTGTGTGTTCCATGATCAGGTTGCCTAGAACCTTTGAGATTCTAACATCCCTTGCCCTCTCTCCCAACTTCTCAAGGTTGCACTCTTTCTCTCTGACGACATTACTCTCATTTCATTCTTCTCTCTATTTAAATGCATAACCTTCCCTTGAGGTCCTAAAGGAGTTTCAGCACTCACCTCTCGTATTACTCTTAGGACAAGCATATATTTACATGTATTAGATTTAAGGGGTTAATGTGAACAGCGATCTTCTTGATGAGGATAGTTGGTGAACGTTCTACATGTTCACGAGTTATATGCCCAGCTCATCATCCAATTTGTGACTAGACTAGTGCCATGTGTAAGAGCCCGACCATGCCCAGGAGTTGTCTGTAGAGGGGCGAGGACTTAGCTTTGATTTGCCTACCGAGCCAGGAGCGAGTGTAGTACCAGAGACTACAGCTCGCTCGTAGTGCCGGTATAGTAGAGTAACGTAATTTATCTGTCCTTGTGTTCTCTGCAGTCTTTTCCTGGGTTCTCGCTTTCGGTGCTGGGACTCGTTGTTCCTGTGACTTGGCCTGCTAGCTAGAACACATGGGGATGATGAGTGGGTTATATCTTTATTTTACTATGCATTGCAGCTCTCTTTAAGTTTATGTATGTAACACTTTACAATACACATTACTCACACACAAGACAACACTATTAATACTTTCATGTATCAATTAACTGCACTGTCGTTTTGCTGCTGTGTCCGGAGTTCTGTTGCGTAGGGCGCATACGGACTCAGAGGGGAGACAGAGTGAGAGAAGCGAAGTAGCCTATGCGGTAGTAGGCTACCGGCGCAGTACTGTTGCCTGCAACCTTTTAGTTATTCCAAGTATAGATTCATTCTTATAATAAGTGACTACTATTTATGTTCCTTCCATGTGTATTATTAGGTATCTACTGGATCATGAACATCTTGTATGCTACATGCTAGTGCATGTTAGTAGGGGACAGTTATTCTAGTGCACGCGCTTTCAAGTAGGCGTGTACATTTGTCATTTAGCATTTCACTGTCATACCTTTAGCCTGCTTCTATTCTACATTATTAGAGGCTTAATATTAACGTAGTTTCTTGAGTATTGCATTTCTTTAGTAATAACGTAACCTATAAATGTCTGAGGGAGTTTAGCCTCATAGCCTACCCCTGTTGTACACTTTCGCCGAGTTAAGGTACCTCGTTACCATAGACGATAACTCTGTAGGGCGTTGGTGCTTTTGTTGTCTGGAGCATATAGTATTTGGGACTGGAA
Organism: Lithodes maja; assembly: GCA_037953745.1. NCBI lineage: Eukaryota > Metazoa > Arthropoda > Malacostraca > Decapoda > Lithodidae > Lithodes > Lithodes maja. The sequence continues at coordinate 22,190 of JBAKBP010031117.1, read as the reverse complement.
TCGAGCGTGTCGTTGTCACATAAGCCTTTCTGTCCTACGATCAAGAATCCCGAATATGTATTGCCGATCCAGCCGTAACAAAAGTCATACCCGTTGGTCCGAGTGGAGCTGGAGGTGTGACACGAGAGTTGGATGTCGGAATCGTGGAGAAACTGCCAGTAGAGGGCGTCGACCTTCTTCTCGGCAACGCCTTTGCGGTACCTGCTTCTGAGGTTCCACCCTTAGTCGGTGCCGAGAGGGCGGCCGACGTGAGTAGGGAGGGGCAGGAGTTGGTCGAGAGGTGTCAACGACAGCAGAGGGCGTGTGTTGTCACCCGATCTCGTGCATCCAAAGTGTCACAGCCTATTCCTCAGTCTCTAGACCAGCGGAGGAACGGTCGGAAGGAGCAAGCTAAAGTTGGGAGTTTTGCGAGTTTTGCTCCAGCGGCTCTCCTTAGCGACTTAGTACTTGACCCAGAGGTGAGCTACGGAGTGGCCCCAGAACCTGTCACCCCTAGTGACATGGTTGGGCGTGATGGCACTCTGCGACTTAGTAGTTCCCAGGTGGAGGAGAGTTGTGGGAACGGGGCTATCAAACATGAGGACGGGGAAACCTGTCATGTGAACCTGTTGGAGGAGTTTGTGAGGCAACCACCTGAGCAGCCTACTGCCCCTGCGTAGGTCTGCAGCGGCCAAGGTGGAGAAGGAGAGAGGGGCAGTAGGGCACAGGTGGAGGAGAGTTGGGATTGTCATGTCTCGGCGGAGCAGTGGGCGGGGGACACAAGTCTGGTGGCTGTGGAAGCGCTAGAGCACCTGCCTGAGCAGCAGTGTGCAGCGCTCCAGCACCAGCTCGGTTCATACCCCACTGGTCGTGCCGAGCACCCGAGCCTCACAACTCAGGCGGTACAAGATGTTCCGCGGGCAGGTCACTTGAATGGTTATAGACCGTTAGCCTCGTTGTTTCGGTGGTTCAAGGTGGGAGACGAGGCTTTGGCATGGTTGCCAGGTCAAGGTCGACCCATGGCTGCCAAGGGTGGTGGTCAGAAGGAGGACATTGAGCAGATTGGTGAGGTTGACTGTGGAGTGGATGTGCCCGGTCGTCGCATAGCCTCCCAATGCTGCTCTAGTCGAATGCAACAGCCCTACCATAGACCGACTGTATCTGGCCATGTCGCTAAAAGCGGTGATGCTGCGCAGGCAGATGTAGTCGCAAGGAATGTGGGGGTGCGCATGTACGGTATCGGCGGGGAAGCCTTAGCAATAATGAACTATGGGAGTGACTGCACAGGTGGTACTGATTGTCCCTCTCATGACCTGGCTGTTCTAGGGACGAAGGTGGAGAAGGAGGGAGACTACAGGTTAGAAGCTGCGGTCTTGGCTGGGTTGTGGGAGGGCACTAGGCATATTGTTCTGCGAGATCAGTTGTTTACTAGGCTGTGGCAGTGCATCCGCATGTTTGTTGCTTCTCCAGGCCTGATGTACGGGGTAGAATCCGATATGGAGGCAGGCTGGAGACAGTGCAAGGCTCAGTTTAATTCCCTACCGTATAAATCCTGCTCAACAGCCTGTCGTGAAAACAGAGCTAGACGACATGTGGAAAAAGGGTCTGAGGGATAAAGGATATCGTGAGTGGTCGTTGCCAGTGAGTTTGCAACCTGAGTTGAGTGGCAAGATCCGTGTGTTTGGTGATTGCAAGAGTGTGGAAGCATTATCCCTGACAGACGCCTATCCATTGCCTAGAGTTGACGATACCATAGACCGCATCGGGGCTGCCTCGCTCGTCACGAAGGTAGAACTAGTGAAAGGTTATTGGCAGGCCCCGTTGCCGGAAAGAGCGAAGAGAAGTGCCAGTCTTGTGATGAACTGGGCAGTTTATCAGTGCCAGGTGTTGTTTTGCTGCCGGAACACAAGTTGGATGTGTGGCATGCTAAGGGCACTGATACTGTTTTGGCTGATTGTTTGTCACAGGAGGGTTTGTTTGCAGGAGAACCCTCGCCGTTCAGTCAGGGTGTGTTGAGAGTGGAGACAAATCAGGCTTGCCCCTGTAGAGCAGCCGTCAAAAACAACATTAAAATTAAATAAAAAAAAAATCACATAAAAACTATTTCTTTTTGATAGTTAATTGTAAGTTGCCAATGTTATAGCTAAAGTCCTAAGTTGAACCTGTCTTTCACTTAGTAGGCTGGGCTCTGTGAAGCTCGCTCTGGGAGCATAGCAGGCTAAAATTATACTATTATGTTTGGGAGGGGTAATAAGATTTTATTTATGCTAAAATGTTGTTTTATTTATGATTGAGCTTTGCATTTCATTTCTGGCGGAGTGGCTGGTTGTGGCGGGTCTTGTCGGCGTTCTGCCTTGTCAGATATAGTGCTCGCCTAATGTTGAGCGTCCCATATCTTGGGCGGGGTGTGACGCCTACCAGCGTTGGCAGAATCGCCTCCCGTTAGCCGCTAGCGCTCGCCAGGGCAGTGAAATGGGCTACAGTTATCAGAGAATGTTGTTCTTTCTTTCATAGTACTTGCATTGTTACTGACAGTCCAGTGGTGGTCTTTATTTTCGTCTGTGACAACGGGAAGTATTTTATATTATGAATAGAATATAACATGCATTGTGTATAGTTAAGGAGAGAGAACAATATAGGCAGTGAGGTGGTAGTGTGTGCATGCGTATACATGTGCTGCCTCCCCCGCTCGGAGGCTCGCGCGCGTGCCTTCTACCGCCTCTTGGTTGGCTGGTGGTTCTTGGCGCGTCAAGGAGGCCTGCTGCCTTGTGACGTATCGGCCTGTGATTGGCCGACCACCATGCCTTTGTGGGATCCTGGGGGTCCTGAGGAGCTATCCTCTTCAGGACAGGCTTGGCGTGCATGCTTCTAACATCCCTTTGCATACTCTCTCCCGATCACCCTCTTTACCACTATCTCTCTCTCTGACCTTCTTCTTTTCCATTGCTCCTCACCTTTATTCAATTACTTATCCCCTTGGGTTCTGCATATGGTTTCCATAGCCGGCCCATTGTATTGCATGCGCCGTCCTCTGAGATATTTACATGTACTTAGAATAGGTTTGAGGGTTCTTAATTAGTAGAGGTTAAGAACTCGGTGTGTGTCTCCATTATTGATTTAGTGCTCTGCTGGGTTATTTAATGCTAGACTGGGATAAGGCTTATGTTGTCGTTGTCAGCGATGTGTGTATGGTTTGCTTATACTTACACGAATTCGACGGTTTCTGTGGTAGCCTAGGGTGTCCTTTTGGTTGTGCCTTTTGCGAGTGCAGCATCGTGTTGTAAGAGGGCATTTGCCTACTACCTTAGAACACAGTGCTGCCTCTTTGCTTGACTTTAGAGGGATCACCAGGGTAGAACCAGATACTTGAGATCTGGATCTACCAAGAGAGCATCCCCGTCATTAACGTAACTTTAAATCATACCGCCTTAACCCTTCTTTAGCGGCGCGCAACATAAGTCGAGTTAAATAAAGCTGGACTATGTGGCGGTGCTCGACATATATCGTGTGGCAATTTCAGCACGTAATGTTGCCGAGATAGAGAGACAAGTGGTGGCAGGAGAGTAGCGAGCGTATGACTGCTCCAGACCACCGCGGCGAACCTACTGACACGAATCCCACCTCCTCCCTCCCTCTCTCACTCGCTATATACGGAATTGTATGGGGAAAGTGCCTAATTACATGCTTTTTGCACTCGCGTTGCACGGTTTTTGCAAGAAAACTAGCCATCATAAAAGGATCGTTATGGTGTCATTCGAAAGCTCTGTTTATGCCCTTTCAGGGATAGATACTTGTTTTACGTTCTGGGTCTTATTTAGGCATGAAAATGATCACGTAAACAGCCCTATTTTGGGTAAAAACACCCCGCTGGTGGCTACATATTATATACCGCATAGGCCGCTCTTTAAGTGTTAAGGACAACGCTAGGCTATGAGACAGTCTTGCTCAGCCACAGTTTCCTAACCTTGATATCCCAGCTAGACTTTATTCGCCGAGCAGACACTAGTTAGAACATGAACTCTTTATGATATGTATGCATTATTATTCACGGCATTTATTAGTCTAGGTTGTTGTTGAGTTGCACAACCATAGCAGACGGTTTCGTTGATGAGGAAGCATTTCTTTTAGTGTCGAGCATTACTGCCGTTGCGCATTTATAGTATTCTCGTGTCAGTTAACATTATATGTCCTATCTTTTAGTGTATTCAGTCTACACATGTGGTGTCCTGCCTCCTGCCTTTATATAATTTAAGATACGAGCATCTTATGAGCATCAGACTTTCTTCAGAAGTTTCCAGGTCTATGCTGTAGGACTATACTTCACTTTCTTTCAGATAGGAGTGAAGAGTTTATTGTTGTTTAGAGTAACTGTATTGAAGCATCTTTTTATTGTATTAAATCTTGCAGTGATTTAATTGATCTTTCCATAGCTCCCCTTTTATGCATTTTGACGTAACTTGCATCTTGTTTGTTATCAGGCTATACCAGTGTGGGTTAGCCTGAAGTAGAGTACATTTATGCCCAGTTAAGGATACCCCGTTATCGCAGATTAACTTTGGAGGGTATAGGTGTTTTTGTTCGCCGGCATATAAGTTCAAGGGTTTGGATCTAGCGTACCGTTGTTGCATAGTGCCATATTACTAGTCCAATCATTAAGTGCCCTTGTTTTATTCGTAGCCCCGGTCGTAACACTCTCCTAAACTCAGCAATCCTTGTTTGGGAATTACCACCCTCATCTATCAATCAATCTATCTATCATATTATATATCAATCAATCAATCTATCGATCGATCAATCAATTTACCTAGCAATCAATCTATCTATCACTCAATATCTATCTATCAATAAATAAATCTATCCCTGTATCTGCCTATCTACATGTACAGTTACTCATAAACATTCTTGGACCTCAGCTATTTTTAATTATGGAAGTACATCTCTGGAAACGATTTTATAAGTACATATTTTCTCTACATCAACTAAAAACACTATAATATACTATATATTGAAAAAACAAGTTTCATCCAAAATCAATCCAGACAGTAATATTTGCATAAAGAAAAGCATAAAGGTTTCGCGAATTTTAATAAGTGACAGTACAGTATTCTCTTGTGTTGTTGTTTTTGTTGTATATCTGTCTGTCGTATACCAGCTGACCTGCCTGCCTGTCCCCTAAACTTACGCTATAGTATTCTTAAACCTTCCTGCCATACCGGTGACGTATATTATAATTGATTTCAGCTGCATTAAGATGATTTTATGAAGCTTAGGATGGATATATGGTAAGTAGAATGATGGATTGAGATAGCCTGTAGCCGTTAAATTGGTAGATGTCTTTCCTAAAATGAATACAATCGTCCAATGGTCGCCAGAACATAATGTAAAAGAAGTCGTTGGTACAGTAGGGGTTAATCTATATCATTTCCTGTTTATATATACCCCCCCCCCTCTCTCTCTCTCTCTCTCTAAGCACTTCTTCACCTACAGTGTGGTCATCGAGTGGAACAAATTGCCTGAGAAAGTGGTACAATGTAAGACAATTGACACATTCAAAAGAAGTATAGACATTCATCTAGAGGAGGTGGAAATAATATGGGTAAAAAAAAAGAAAAAAAAAAAAAAAGAAGAAAAAAAAAAAAAACATAGGTTAAGCATCAGTAGTATATATTATTTCGTATCTTCGTTCTTTACTATACATTTCCCAGTAGAAGTTTTTCTCATTCTGCTGGGGGACTCCTTTCCCCAACTTAACTTCATGCCTACCAACGGTCGGAGGAGGAGGTGGGTGGGGAGAGAACCTTCCACTTTGTAAATTCTATGTTAGCATTAAGTCCGGACTACCTAGTGGGGACTGCAAGGTCTGTGTAGTTTGTGTATCTATGTAACTCTATGTAACTCGCACACTCTCACACTCTCTCTCTCTCACGGCTTTCCCTCAGCCTCCCTGTATTACCTATGTATCTCCCCTGCTGCTTCTCCAATCATTAATTCATATTCTCTCTCTCCCTCTCCTTCGTCTTTTCTATCCTTGTCTTCCGCTTTCATAAATATGGGGTTCTGCTATATCTTCTAGAACCAAGTCCTGATCAACTAATTTGTATCGTATGGTCTGTGTGGTCAGTGTATCTATGTAAGTATATGCAAAACCTTCACTGCCCTACCCACCAGTCATGCAATCCCACAAGGGACTGGAGTTCTCGAAAAGGGGCTCCAGTTCTGAAAACATTCTTGACTAACAGTGTGCTGGCTTAATAATCTATAAGGGTTGATAGCCTCTGAAGTCCTATTTTAACCAACTACTGTATACCAGTCATGAGTGATGGAGAACAGGGTGGAAACTATTAACCCCTTCTGTACCGACGACATCCTTTTAACTTTATTCTGGCTATTAGTAGACGATTTTATTCAGTTTAAGAAGGATCTGTGGTAGTGAATAGGGTTAAGTGAGATAGTTCGAAGCCTGTTTATTGCTGGAGGCCCCTTTCTAATCTGAATAAAATCGTCTAAAAGTAGCCAGCAAAAAGGACGTCGACGGTACAGAAGGGGTTAACCCATTCAACACCTATCACACCCTTTTCATTATATGCTGGTGACTATTTAGACGAATTTATTCAGCTTAGAAAAGACTTCTACCCATTATAAAGTTACAAGGTATCTCAATCAATACTTGTAGCGACCATATATCTGATCCAAGCTTTCCAGGATCGTCTAAATGTAGCATCAATCGAGTAGAGCCGGTATCACACGAACGCTTTTTCCCTCAACATTTATCCTCAACACTGGTCTGGCAGCTTGTGAGGTCGACATTTTAAATATTTCGGTCACCTAAATTCATCTATCATCAGTCTAGTTTCCGATACCAGTGCACAATATTCCAGAAATTTTGCCAGAATTTTTTTGATTATCGAATGTTGACTAAAAAAGCTCTCGTGTGATACCGGCTTTAAACAATATACATCCCCGGTACTGAAAGGGTTAAGGAGAATGTGTTATCGTACAGTTGCAAACATTATTACCGTACCAGCCATTAAGGGAGCCCACCTCGCTCTTTTATCTCTTCCTCTCCCTCTCTCTTTGGCTTTTATCCATTCATAAGAACATAAGAACATAAGAAAATGGGAGTCTGCAGAAAGCCGATTGGCCTAAGCAAGGCAGATCCCTGTCCCACACAACCCCAGTTCAATTACAAAGCCCAATTATAGGCTCAACACTCTAATACCCTGAGGATCATCTTACCAAAACGGTTAGAGATTAACGCAGGATTATGGGGGTATGCAGAGTGCTGATTGGCCCAACCCGGCTAATCCCCCTTCACACCCAACCCTTCTCGTCCATATGCTTATCCAATTTTATCTTAAAGCTCCCTACCGTTTTAGACCCCACTATAGCACTTGGTAGTCCATTCCACCCATCTACAACTCTGTTACCAAACCAATATTTGCCTATATCTTTTCTGAAACGAAATTTCTCTAATTTGAAACCATTGGTACGAGTTCTTTCGCTATCACTGAGCTTTAGTACATTTGTCATGTCCCCTTTGTTAATCCCACTAACCCACTTGAACACCTCTATCATATCCCCTCTAACTCTGTGTCTCTCTAACGAATGTAAACATAATTTCTTCAACCTTTCTTCATACGAAAGATTTCTAATATTATGGATCATTTTTGTCATTCTACGCTGTACTCTCTCCAATGAATCTATGTCCATTCTGTAATAAGGACACCAAAATTGGACAGCATAATCCATATGGGGTCTCACTAATGACAAGTAAAGTTTTAAGATAACATCAGCAGTTCTGTTACTCACACTCCTAGAGATGAACCCGAGAATCCTGTTTGCCTTATTACGAACGCTTATACACTGTTTTCTAGGCTTCAAATCATTGCTAACAAACACACCTAGATCTTTCTCACAGTCTGAATTTTCTAATTCTAAATTAGCTAGTTTATATTTAACATTTGTATGCATCTTCCCTATCTTTAATACCTTGCATTTGTCAATGTTAAACTTAATCTGCCAATTTACTGACCATTCATGTAAGGTATCTAGATCCCTTTGGAGGCACTCTATATCGCTATCTGAATCAATTGATCTCCCCATTTTAGTATCGTCAGCGAATTTACTTATCCTACTAGTTATACCTAAATCTAGGTCATTTATGTATATAAGAAACACCATATAAGACATATATAAGAAACGGCCCCATTCAGCACACTGTTTTAAGACGTTTACTCCCATCCAGGTGTCAATATTTTCCTGGCGAGCGGTAGCGAGCCAGCATATATAAATATTTTTGTTTTGACAGCAAGCTAATTTTGTACATTTTTCGATAGAAAAATGTCTCCGGCGAAGCCGGATTTCTCCATACAAAGCTGGCTCGCTATAGCAGTGGATGTTGGTGTATCGCTGAAAAGGGAGGGAATTGAGTGGAAGCTACCTATACTGCTGTTTGCGGATGATACAGTTCTGATGAGTGATAATGAATGGGAGTTGCAGGGTCTGGTAAATGAGTTTGGAACAGTGTGCGAAAAACGGAATTTGAAGGTAAATACGGGGAAGAGCAAGGTTATGGTCTTCGAAAGGGGTGAAGTCACAGAGTGTGAGGTGAAGCTGAACGGTCAGGCTATGGAGATCGTCAACTCTTTTAAGTATCTGGGCAGTGTGTTGAGTAAAGATGGGACTATGGATGAAGAGGTGCGGGAGAGGGTACAACAGGGGAAGAGGGTTGTAGGAACGCTAAAAGCAGTAACAAGAAATAGGGTGGTCAGAATGGAAGTGAAGAAGTCCTTGCATGACAGTGTGGTAATCCCGACACTGACTTACGGAAGCGAAGCATGGACGTTGGTTGAGAGACTCAGACCAAGAGTGAGAGCAGTGGAAATGAATTACTTAAGGAGTGCATGCGGAGTTACATGGAGGGATAGACAGACTAATGAGGAAGTAAGAAGGAGGTGTGGTGTGGAGGTAGATGTGCTGGAAAGTGTGAAAAGGAACCACTTGAGATGGTTCGGCCATATGGAACGTATGGAAAGCGAGAGAATGACTAAGATGGTGTACGAGAGCGAGGTGGAGGGAAAGAGAGGGAGAGGTAGACCGAATATGAGGTGGAAGGATGGAGTGAGGAACTACATGAACGAAGGCGGTGCTGGTTGGGGGGAGGGGCGTCGACTGACTGGGGACAGAGGTGCATGGGGGCGGTTCGTTCGTGGTCACCCCTTCGGGGATCACGGCGTCAGGCAATAGATAGATAGATAGAATTTTCTCATGATAATCAATGGTTTGCGAGAATGTTATCAAGCCAATACATTTTATCTGTGGGATTCTGAGTTTACACAAATAGATAATTGTAATGCTGCGTAAATTGTAAAAGCAGGCTACCATTTTCCTCTTCAAAATGTATCTATCTATATGCTCAGGCCCAATCCCCACTCTTCCTATTTTTATTTTTATTTTCTATTTTATTCATTTTTTTTTTCCTTTTTTCTTGGGGGTGGCCGACTCAAGGCAGAGCAAGAACAGGGAAAACACAAAAACAACACAAAACAACGAACAAACAAAATATGTCTGGGCTAATATGTAGCTGCATCTTTACAACTACCGTAATTTTGCTTTACATCTACGATACTCTACTCCCATGAGCCGGTACAAATACTTGCTCGCCATTTATACAGACAACTTTGAGTACTTTCGAAATAATAGTTGAGGACAAAACTAAACAGGAAACCTATTTCTACTTGACCAATTGCCTGTTATCTCCTTTCTTCGTGTCGTCACTCGTGGACAAAATAATTGTTTGGTGGAAGAATAAAATAAAAATAAAAATAGAAAAAAATGGGGATTGGGCCTGAGCATATAGATATAGATAGATAGATAGATAGATAGATAGATAGATAGATAGTGTTACGGCTGGATCGGCAATACATATTCGGGATTCTTGATCGTAGGACAGAAATGGCTTATGTGACAACGACACGCTCGATTCCAGTCCCAAATACTATATGCTCCAGACAACAAAAGCACCAACGCCCTACAGAGTTATCGTCTATGGTAACGAGGTACCTTAACTCGGCGAAAGTGTACAACAGGGGTAGGCTATGAGGCTAAACTCCCTCAGACATTTATAGGTTACGTTATTACTAAAGAAATGCAATACTCAAGAAACTACGTTAATATTAAGCCTCTAATAATGTAGAATAGAAGCAGGCTAAAGGTATGACAGTGAAAAGCTAAATGACAAATGTACACGCCTACTTGAAAGCGCGTGCACTAGAATAACTGTCCCCTACTAACATGCACTAGCATGTAGCATACAAGATGTTCATGATCCAGTAGATACCTAATAATACACATGGAAGGAACATAAACAGTAGTCACTTATTGTAATAATGAATCTATACTTGGAATAACTAAAAGGTTGCAGGCAACAGTACTGCGCCGGTAGCCTACTACCGCATAGGCTACTTCGCTTCTCTCACTCTGTCTCCCCTCTGAGTCCGTATGCGCCCTACGCAACGGAACTCCGGACACAGCAGCAAAACGACAGTGCAGTTAATTGATACATGAAAGTATTAATAGTGTTGTCTTGTGTGTGAGTAATGTGTATTGTAAAGTGTTATATACATAAACTTAAAGAGAGCTGCAATGCATAGTAAAATAAAGATATCACCCACTCATCATCCCCATGTGTTCTAGCTAGCAGGCCAAGTCACAGGAACAACGAGTCCCAGCACTGAAAGCGAGAACCCAGGAAAAGACTGCAGAGAACACAAGGACAGATAAATTACGTTACTCTACTATACCGGCACTACGAGCGAGCTGTAGTCTCTGGTACTACACTCGCTCCTGGCTCGGTAGGCAAATCAAGGCTAAGTCCTCGCCCCTCTACAGACAACTCCCGGGCATGGTCGGGCTCTTACACATGGCACTAGTCTAGTCACAAATTGGATGATGAGCTGGGCATATAACTCGTGAACATGTAGAACGTTCACCAACTATCCTCATCAAGAAGATCGCTGTTCACATTAACCCCTTAAATCTAATACATGTAAATATATGCTTGTCCTAAGAGTAATACGAGAGGTGAGTGCTGAAACTCCTTTAGGACCTCAAGGGAAGGGTATGCATTTAAATAGAGAGAAGAATGAAATGAGAGTAATGTCGTCAGAGAGAAAGAGTGCAACCGTGAGAAATTGGGAGAGAGGGCAAGGGATGTTAGAATCTCAAAGGTTCTAGGCAACCTGATCATGGAACACACAGCGAGCCTCCATGCAATGTGCAGTACGACAACATGGGCAGCCAGGCAGCATATGCAGGCGGCAATGTACTACCAACCCTGTCGCACCTAGCTATAAGCGCAGGGCTGCCAACCGGTCCATACGTCTGGCAACCATTGCTACCCTCTCGCTCTGAAGTCTAACTCACTCTCTCTCTCTGAATTCCTATTATCTCATCTATCAACTTCTCTATTGATACTACATATTAAATGGAAGGTCTCGACATGGCTTAAAACAAAACCCACCACTGGTTAGCAAATGACGAGACCTTTGCAGAGATACAAAGAACATAGTTATACGTTGTCACACTCAATATAAGCAGCCAGCACGGTACAACGCGGTACCGTGGCGGTACAGTGGAGTACCAAGGAGTACAATCAGGTTGCGTTGCCACGCACTGGGCGTCACAGCCCCCCCAAGATTTTAGATAATCGACCTTAGAAGCATTATCAAAATCTGACAGGCAACCAACCGACCTGCTACCCTTAGCTGCCACTAATTGCAAAAGGTGCACAACAACTGAAGTGTGAATTATACATAAAACACAATATCGCATGCATCATGCTACAACAATAAAGACTTACAAAACTAAACAAAAAAATTTCTCGTTTATTTTATTGTTTTATAATCTTTTTGGACGGCGTTATGATAGCCTAATTTTACTCCTGCTCAACCCACACACCGTGCACGACTATCCTGGATCATCAACCCTTGATAGACAATCTGCTATCACGTTCTCACTCCCGGCAATATGCTGAATGTTGAGATTATACTCTTGGAGCATTAGGGACCACCTGGTCAACCGCATATTCCGATTGTGAAACTGATTTAGGAATTTCAAGGGATGATGGTCCGTATAAATCGTCACTACCGGGCCGCAGGCTGGAACATAAACTTCGAAATGTTTGAGCGACAAAACGATAGCAAGAAGCTCCTTCTCTATAGTCGAGTAATTCCTTTGTGCCGAATTAAACTTGCGAGAAAAGAAGCTCACTGGGTGTTCCAAGCCCTCGGAATCAGTCTGCAGTAACACTGCCCCGGCACCCACACCGCTGGCATCAGTCGCCAGCTGAAAACTCCTGGAGAAGTCTGGGGCTCTCAAAATCGGATGTGTACACAGCAGGTGCTTGACTAGGTCGAAAGCCCTCTGACACTCCGCAGCCCAACAGAACTTCACTGACTTCGACAGTAGATCAGTTAACGGTGCTAAGACAGTAGAGTATCCCCGGATGAAGCGCCTATAATAGCCTATCATACCTAGGAACCGCATGACCTGGCGCTTAGTGGTGGGCCTGGGAAACATATTGATAGCCTGTATCTTGCTCAGGGGGGGGCACACCCGGCCTAACCCGACCACGAAGCCAAGATACTGCACAGTAGCCTTTACAAACTCGCACTTCCTCAGGTTCACCACCAGCCCAGCATCGTGCAACTTCCCAAACAGGGTCTCTAAGTGCCTTAGGTGATTTTCAAAATCGTCATCATACACTATCACGTCATCAAGGTAGACCGTGCAGTTAGGGATTTCGTCACAAATATCGTTCATCAGGTTCTGAAACGTGGCAGGTGCGTTCCTAAGCCCATAAGGCATTACGTTACATTGGTAGGTCTTGCCATCTACCACAAAACCACAAACTTGCTTAGCTCGGTCCGACAGGGGTACTTGCCAGTAGCCTTTTACAAGATCAATTTTAGTAAGGTACTTTGCATTCCCTATCTTGTCCACGCTGTCGTCAACTCGAGGCAAAGGGTAAGGGTTGGTAGTGGTCAAGCCATTTAGCCTACGAAAATCTATGCAGAACCGCACCTTGCCGTCAGGTTTTGGCTGCAACGTGACGGGTGATGTCCACTTCACATAACCTTCAGTGATCATCCCTCTCTCAACCATGTACTTTAACTCCTCCCGTAAAGCTGGCAACTTTACCGGGGGCACACGGTAGGGCACTGACTTGAAGGGCACATTATCACCGACGTCCACGTCGTGCGTTACCTGAGTAGTGAGACCTGGGTGTTCGGCGAAAACAGAGGGGTATGACCTGAACAGGCCTAGGACAGCAGCACCCTGGTGCTCAGGCAGGTGACTTACAGCTTGCCTAGCCTCTTGTTCAGTATTCCCCGCCCACTGTTCCGCGGAAATGACACAGTCCCAGCTATCCTCCTCAGCAGCATGACTGTCCCCACCTCCTTCTCCACTCTGGCCGCTGCAGGCCAGCACAGGGACAGTGAGAGGCTCTGAGGGGCGTCTCACATACTCTTTCATGAGGTTGACATGACATAACTGATGTTTTTTTCTACGGTCAGGTGTTGCAACGAGATAATCAAGGTCGGACAGTTTCTTAGCCACCACATACGGCCCAATAAACTTGGCAGAAAGGGGGTGTCCAGGCAAAGGTAAAAGCAACATTACCTCCTGACCCACCGAAAACTCCCGAAGCTTCACCTTGGCGTCATACTGGTGCTTCATGACCGCCTGTGCATTAACCAAGTTATTACCTGCCGCTGCCATGCAACCTATAAGTCTCTCCCGGCTCTCAAGGATATATTTAAGTACAGACCCCGGCTTCTCTTCGCCCTCCCAGATCTCTTTCACCATACTTAAAGGTCCTCTCACATTATGGCCAAAGACTAGTTGATTTGGACTGAACCCCAGGCTCTCTCCTGGGACTTCACGTGCAGCGAACAGAACATACGGCAGACCCAAATCCCAATCAGTGTCATGTTCTGCACAGTAACAGCGTAGCATACTCTTCAGGGTCGAGTGCCACCGCTCCAAGACTCCCTGACTCTCGGGATGGTAGGCTGACGACACTACAGAACATATACCGTGCAACTGAAGGGTTTGCTTGAACAATTTGGATGTAAAATTGCTCCCCTGGTCTGACTGCACCTCACGTGGAAATCCATAACGGGAACAGAACAATAATAAGTTTTTAACAACTGCCTTTGCCGAGCCGTTTCTCATGGGGTATGCGTCCGGGTATCTCGTAGCCACATCCATGATTGTCAACAGGAATTTATTGCCACTACTAGTAGGCGGGAAAGGGCCAACCAAATCTACTACAACTTTGCTGAACGGAGGCCCGGTGACAGGTATGGGAAACAAAGGTGCCTTCGGGATTGTCTGGTTAGGCTTCCCCGTTGTCTGGCAGGTCGCACACCCAGCCACCCATGCACAGACATCAGCCTTGACCCCAGGCCACCAGAAAAACCTGCCCAATGCCGCCAATGTTTTTGTTACCCCCAAATGACCCGCCACCGGCACATCATGCGCCAGACACAATAAGGACTCTCTATACTTATTTGGAACAACCACCTGGTCTACTACCCTCGCACCGCCCTCCCACTTCGATTTGGGGTCTAGAAATCTGCGGTACAATATCCTGTTGAGCCTAAAGAAATCTCCCGGCTTCGCATCCCCATCTTCCTCCAACTCTATGGCACCATTGCTATAACGAGCTAGGCTAGCGTCTTGCAGCTGCTGCTCACTAATGTCCCTGGGCGTCAATGCATCAAGATGGTTTTGTAATAAGACATTACCCCGGCTAGTAGGCTCTACTGCCTTAGTGGCTCTCGCTACAGCTCTTGCCTCACGCGAAGTCTTACCCAACTCTGCCTTGTTACACACCATATCTGGGCCAGAGTCAACTCCCGTGTTTATTATAGGTCCAAGTACCGAATCACCGAGAAGTGCAGCAGAATCAATGTCCCTTTTCCTGCCCTTAGCAACCTTCTCCTGATCCTTCCTCCACTGTCCCCGAGGTTGAGTGCTAGGCTGTGCAGGAGCCGCAGAGCGAGATCGGGTTACCACACAGGCCATCTCATCCTGTTGGCACCTCCCAACCCCTTCCCGATTCTCACCATCCACGTCGGCCGCCCTCTCAGCAACGACTAAGGGTGGAGTCCCGGAAGTGGGCACCGCAAAGTCGTTGCCGAGAAGAAGGTCGACGCCCTCAACTGGCAAACACTCAACGATCCCTACATCCAGCTCCCTGCACACCTCTCCCACTCTCAACTCCAACCTCACAAGTGGGTATGACCTCGTAGCATTTATACCCTGCACCACAACAACTCTGGCCGCATTTATCGGTTTCCCTGTGAAGTTCCTCAACAAAGTTTGCGAAGCCCCCGTATCCCTCAGCAAGTCAACCCTCCGTAGTTCACTCCCCCAGCTCACAAACCCGTGCCCCCGATCGCTACAGAAAGTGTCCCGGACAGGTGTCGAGCCTTCCGTACGCTTCTTTACCGCGTGTGCCTCAGCTGCTGACAACCTACCCCGGGCAGTTGCTGCAGCCTTCAGAGACACACCGATACTGTGAACCAATGACACCGGCTTAGCGGGAGTGTTACTAGGGCACTCACGTGAATAATGGCCTAGCTTCTGACATTTGTAACATTTCACATCCCCAATGGGCTTCTTCCCTTGTGCGGGCGAAGAAGGGGCCTGACCTTTAGTAAACGGGAGAGGCTTGTGTTTGTAGGTGTTATTAGGTGCAATGCATTTAGTGTGGTTATGTGTGTCATAGGATTTGTTATTATCAAAAACTCTGGTGGGTGGGGTATAGCGCCCCTTCTGCCCTGACTCAGCCCTCTGAGCGGCACCGCAACCACGAATCAATGATAATCTGAGGTCTGCCATCTTGGCAGCCTCCTCTACTGTCTTGGGACATTTTTCCTTAATGTTCAGCGTTAGATCGGTTCCAGTACATTTGTAAAACTGTTCCAGATAGAAAAGTTGCTTAATTTCCTCAGCCGACTCTGCGTGCTCGGACCGAAACCAGTTATTACCTGCATCTGTTAAGTCCCGTGCGTGCTCCATAAAACTGACGTCGCTCTTCTTATTCACGCCACGGAACTTCAATCTATAAGTTTCGGGTTGCAGTTCGTAGGCCCGGAGCACAGCCTCCTTCACCAGTCCATACACTACACTCTCGTCCAGTGACAGTGCATCGTAGGCTTTCAACCCCTTACCCACTAGACGTGATGAAACTAATGCTGCCCATTTAACCTCCGGCCAGTCATACTCACGACACTTCTTTTCGAAACGAGCAAAAAACTCAGTCACTGCTGTCTCATCAAATGCGGGTACTAACTTAATTAAATGCGAAAGTGAGTCTGTAACCCGGTGCCCACCACCGAGATGACGCCCCGTGGTCTCTACTCTAGACTTCTCGACATCCATTTCAGCCTGGTACCTGGTTGCATCCTGATTGGCTTGGATTCTAGCAACCTCTATGCGTTCTATACTAGCCTGTTGTATCCGAGTCTCCTGCAGCTTAAACTTAGCTAGTTCTAGCTGAAATAACATCTCAGGAGACAGGCCTGGGGGGGGAGAGCACAAAATGGGGGATCCACACCGAGACATGTTTACGGGTAAGCCAGCTTGCCCTTGAGAACCCTCCTGCTGCATCGTGCTAAGACTCGCTGGCTGAGGGCCCAGCTCAGGGGTAGAGTGGAATGGAGGCTTGGAGGGAACCCCCCAAGACCCCACTCCACCCACCGCCCCATCGCCATCACCCAACAAACATGCCACCAAATTCTTCTTGGGCCAACTGTCAGGACAGTCCCGCCCCAAAACCGTGGCTAAACAGCGAAGACCGTAACAATCAATAGCCTGCAGGCGCTGTTCGGTCAAAGGTGTCTGCAAAAATGCCCGGGCATCCCTCTCTCCACTTATAACACTCCCCTCCCCAAACATCTGTTGTACTTGCTGGTTACTAGGCTGTACCGTGTTATCCTCCCCCGTAAATGATGAGTCATTAGACATAGTGCTGGTTATACAATTGCTGTTCATAAAAAAAAAGAAGTGCTTATTACTAATTGCAGTCTCGACTCACAAAATGTTAAAGATGCTTGAATGACTCTACTCTAGACACCCCCAACGAAACAATCTGCAAGTCCACCAATACAATGACACAATAAAAATTCCTCCAATATGCAAGAAAATTCTAGCCAGCTCTACTAGGTAGCATAGAATAGTTCTCCAAAAAACATGTGATAGGATACTACTGAATCTTGTGCAAGGTCGCCATTTTGTTACGGCTGGATCGGCAATACATATTCGGGATTCTTGATCGTAGGACAGAAATGGCTTATGTGACAACGACACGCTCGATTCCAGTCCCAAATACTATATGCTCCAGACAACAAAAGCACCAACACCCTACAGAGTTATCGTCTATGGTAACGAGGTACCTTAACTCGGCGAAAGTGTACAACAGGGGTAGGCTATGAGGCTAAACTCCCTCAGACATTTATAGGTTACGTTATTACTAAAGAAATGCAATACTCAAGAAACTACGTTAATATTAAGCCTCTAATAATGTAGAATAGAAGCAGGCTAAAGGTATGACAGTGAAAAGCTAAATGACAAATGTACACGCCTACTTGAAAGCGCGTGCACTAGAATAACTGTCCCCTACTAACATGCACTAGCATGTAGCATACAAGATGTTCATGATCCAGTAGATACCTAATAATACACATGGAAGGAACATAAACAGTAGTCACTTATTGTAATAATGAATCTATACTTGGAATAACTAAAAGGTTGCAGGCAACAGTACTGCGCCGGTAGCCTACTACCGCATAGGCTACTTCGCTTCTCTCACTCTGTCTCCCCTCTGAGTCCGTATGCGCCCTACGCAACGGAACTCCGGACACAGCAGCAAAACGACAGTGCAGTTAATTGATACATGAAAGTATTAATAGTGTTGTCTTGTGTGTGAGTAATGTGTATTGTAAAGTGTTATATACATAAACTTAAAGAGAGCTGCAATGCATAGTAAAATAAAGATATCACCCACTCATCATCCCCATGTGTTCTAGCTAGCAGGCCAAGTCACAGGAACAACGAGTCCCAGCACCGAAAGCGAGAACCCAGGAAAAGACTGCAGAGAACACAAGGACAGATAAATTACGTTACTCTACTATACCGGCACTACGAGCGAGCTGTAGTCTCTGGTACTACACTCGCTCCTGGCTCGGTAGGCAAATCAAGGCTAAGTCCTCGCCCCTCTACAGACAACTCCCGGGCATGGTCGGGCTCTTTCACATGGCACTAGTCTAGTCACAAATTGGATGATGAGCTGGGCATATAACTCGTGAACATGTAGAACGTTCACCAACTATCCTCATCAAGAAGATCGCTGTTCACATTAACCCCTTAAATCTAATACATGTAAATATATGCTTGTCCTAAGAGTAATACGAGAGGTGAGTGCTGAAACTCCTTTAGGACCTCAAGGGAAGGGTATGCATTTAAATAGAGAGAAGAATGAAATGAGAGTAATGTCGTCAGAGAGAAAGAGTGCAACCGTGAGAAATTGGGAGAGAGGGCAAGGGATGTTAGAATCTCAAAGGTTCTAGGCAACCTGATCATGGAACACACAGCGAGCCTCCATGCAATGTGCAGTACGACAACATGGGCAGCCAGGCAGCATATGCAGGCGGCAATGTACTACCAACCCTGTCGCACCTAGCTATAAGCGCAGGGCTGCCAACCGGTCCATACGTCTGGCAACCATTGCTACCCTCTCGCTCTGAAGTCTAACTCACTCTCTCTCTCTGAATTCCTATTATCTCATCTATCAACTTCTCTATTGATACTACATATTAAATGGAAGGTCTCGACATGGCTTAAAACAAAACCCACCACTGGTTAGCAAATGACGAGACCTTTGCAGAGATACAAAGAACATAGTTATACGTTGTCACACTCAATATAAGCAGCCAGCATGGTACAACGCGGTACCGTGGCGGTACAGTGGAGTACCAAGGAGTACAATCAGGTTGCGTTGCCACGCACTGGGCGTCACAATAGGAAGAGTCTCGCCGTGATCAATCCGTGTCCTGCTTCACAGAGAATAGTTGACCAGCTACACATCCACATCACAACCAAGATTAACCCTTTGAGAATAATGACGCATTCTGAGTCTTCTGGCTACCATTAGGCGATTGTACTGTATACTGTTTAGGTAGATTCTGTGGGATTTAAAAGGGTAAAAACTATCTCAATTTACCCTCTGACTTCCATATACCCTTCCTAATGTAAATATAATCGTCTAATAATAGCCAGAAAACAGAATAGAAATGCGTGATCGGATCTTGAAGGGGTTAAGGGGAGGTATGCCGTTTTTCTAGGCTCCCTTCTCCCTCATGCTTAGCCCCATTAGTTTTGAAATTTTAAGAAGTTTGCCCTATTAGTTTGTCGATTTTAAGACCTTTCGCCCCATTTAAGACCATTCGTGCCATTTAGGTGTCGATGTTTTTCCTGGCGAGCGATAGCGAGCCTGTAATTGAGGAGGAACCGGCCTTCGGTCATGACATTTTCTATCTAAAAATATACAAATTAATTTCGAAGGGGGATCTAATGGATGTTTTTTTAAAGTTTGATGGAGGTCTAGAGGGGAAACTAAAACAATAATAAATATATGACAAAATCGACCAAAACTAAACCCTTCCCCCTTAATAGTTCTGCTGCTGATGGCATTGTATTCCCTTTGTACTCATTCGGCTTTGTTCTCCTCTTATGTTGTTTGGTCTTATTTATTTCCTGATTTTGATGTTGTTCCTTGTTCTCCATACTCCTTCAACTCCCCCCCTCCCCCCCCCCCCCCCTCTTTAGTCTTTGGTGTGACTTTTAAGCCGGTATCACACAAGCGCATTTTCACTCGACATTTATCCTCAACACTGGTCTGGCAGCTTATGTGGTCAACATCTAAAACATTTCGGTCACCTAAATTCATCTATCATCAGTCTAGTTTCCGATACCAGTGTACAATATTCTACAAATGTTGATAATCGAATGTTGACTATAAATGCTCTCGTGTGATACCGGCTTTACTCATTAATTTTCTTTGTTTGGTTGTATTATCATTATGGCTTTTTCACGTGTTTAATCTTCTATTTGTTTCTTGTCTATCTTTAATCAACCCTTTTCCTTGTTCACGCATTTGTTATATTATTTATATTTTACGTTTTTTTTTCTTCTTTTAATTTTTTCCCAATTTGTTCGTATCACATTACTACTTCTGCTGCTTCGTCTTGTGTATTTATCACTCGTCGGAGGGATCGGTGGGTTGTGGAGCCCTCATCGTTGATCAAACCCTTTTCCTTCTCCACACGGAATAGTTCACTAGTAACACACAATACAGCAAGAAACGATTAGGTCTTTTGTTTGTTTGTTTCCTTTTGTACTTCTACTTTGGTCTCCTCCTAACCCATTGAGGATCATGGCGCGTTTTAGCAGTCTCTTCTGGCTATTATTAGAAGAGTTTATACAGCTTAGGAATGACCTCTAGCAATCATAGGGGTAAAGCCGATCTGAAAAAACTATACAGCTTAGGAATGACCTCTAGCAATCATAGGAGTAAAGCCGATCTCAGTAAACTATACAGCTTAGGAATGACCTCTAGCAATCATAGGGGTAAAGCCGATCTCAATAAACTATACAGCTTAGGAATGACCTCTAGCAATCATAGGAGTAAAGCCGATCTCAATAAACTATACAGCTTAGGAATGACCTCTAGCAATCATAGGGGTAAAGCCGATCTCAATAAACTATACAGCTTAGGAATGACCTCTAGCAATCATAGGGGTAAAGCCGATCTCAATAAACTATACAGCTTAGGAATGACCTCTAGCAATCATAGGGGTAAAGCCGATCTCAATAAACTATACAGCTTAGGAATGACCTCTAGCAATCATAGGGTAAAGCCGATCTCAATAAACTATACAGCTTAGGAATGACCTCTAGCAATCATAGGGGTAAAGCCGATCTCAATAAACTATACAGCTTAGGAATGACCTCTAGCAATCATAGGAAGTAAAGCCGATCTCAATAAACTATACATGACCTCTAGCAATCATAGGAGGTAAAGCCGATCTCAATAAACTATACAGCTTAGAATGACCTCTAGCAATCATAGGGGTAAAGCTGATGTCAATAAACTATACAGCTTAGGAATGACTCTAGCAATCATAGGAGTAAAGCCGATCTCAATAAACTATACAGCTTAGGAATGACCTCTAGCAATCATAGGGGTAAAGCCGATGTCAATAAACTATACAGCTTAGGAATGACTCTAGTAATCATAGGGTAAAGTCGATCTCATAAACTATACAGCTTAGGAATGACCTCTAGCATTCATAGGGGTAAAGCCGATGTCAATAAACCTTCTGGCACACGCAGATTCCTCTTCACTTAACAAAATCGTCTAGTAATAACCAGATTATTGCTTCATAATCCTTAAGGGGTTAAACTTTTGGCTTTACTCATTAACTGATTTTCCTTCACATACCATCCTCCTGGCATTTATGTTTGTGTTTATCGTTTACTCTATTATTTCTTTTATTTTTATTATTATTATTGTGTCTTCGTTAATTCTTAATTTATTTTTATTATCATTGTCTTCTCGCCAGTCTTTCTCTCTTCTAATGCTGTTTGCCTTCCATATTTTCTGATATATTTCCAGTACTCTTTCTTTATTTATTTCCCAGTACTCTAAATTTTCCACACTGTGTCATCCACCCTCATCCTGTTTTTTTTTTTTACACCTACTATGGGTTTCAGAGGCCGTGTGGCACCGTTTTTCGGGAATAACTTATTAACAAACAGTTGGATCAGTACGATATTTTGCCAGAGCTTGTTTCACACTGTCCCCTAATTTTCGTCAATATAGTGCATTACCAAAAGTGAAGAATTAAGCCACTTGTCCCTTAGTCCTGAGGTTAAAGTCACACCTGAATGACTAGGAAACGGGACAAGGCTACCGTGACATACATACTTGTGAAAACCACCAAACCATTATTGCTCTTTCCATCAAAGACGGTCGTTATCACCCACCACCCAACCATACTATCGCCTTTACATTCGGTTATCTGTCACTATATAAAACAAAGACGGTCGTTATCACCCAACCACCCAACCATACTATC
>JBAKBP010031116.1:0-24844 GCA_037953745.1 Lithodes maja | reverse complement strand
GGGCTCCTGCCCATCTGCCGCGGTGTCATTTTAAAATGCTGCCCGGGCGGGAAGGGTTAACATCATAATTGGTTATTTAGACATACTGTACACAATCTTTGCTGCACTGGGAATCTGTTGAGCTGCCTGCATCACATTCAAGTTGAGGACATATCATAAAACACAGCGAGTGAAGCACTAAAGCACAAAGAGGCACAAAACCTCCACATGGAATTGGTTCCGGATGAATAAGCAATAAGTTTCACAACCTTTGGTAACATTCGATACTTGAAAAACTTTGGAATATTTGAGATCCTAATGATGATGCAGTTTTTAACGCTGTGTACTCCCTTGATTGACAGGGCTAGGGTGTGCCCTTGTTACAGGGACTTAGCTGGACATTTGCCACAAATCTCTAAACTGAGCTGTCCAAACTCCTGCCATCTACCAATGGCACAGCGTGGGATTGAACTGCCGACCTTTCAATCAGCAGTCAGACGCGCTACCGACCATGCCAAGGCCAGTGGCATGTAATAGTGTAAAGCTGTGTTCTCCATACCTCCATTTGGGAAGGGTCTTCTGTTTTAACAATGTTGCACACTATACTGTAAACAAGTATTATTTTACAATAAATTATACTCGACATAACAAAATACTGTACAGTACATCATACATTACTGTACTGAGTTTTTGCTAAGGTAGTATCTTTTACACATAGTAATTTATACGTCTATCATCACAATATATTAGTCACTGTTAAGAAATGACGTATGACCAAGATGGGCTTCAAACTCGGGCCTGCTATGTAGCAGTCCAACACCAAATCAACTAGACCACCGAGGAGCTAGAAGATATATGTTAACTTATGAACAGAATTCTGATGGCTACACACACAGGGTTGGTCTCGTACAATTGTTTACTTGGGAGTTTAAACCTATAATGAAAATCAAGCTGTCGACATTGATATTTAGAAGCAGTTTATTATAAAATACACATGCTGTCCCATTAAGTTAGTTAATTTTAATTTAATAAGTAAATAAAAGTTCCAAACATAAAAAAAAACATGCAATTTTGTATTTCTGCTAAATAACTATATTTACAGTACAGTACATCTTAAATTTCCTCATAGCTCAAAACTCTCATGTGGTCAATTATGCCCAGCAGTGTCCTGGTACAGTAAAACCTTGCACTTTTGGACCTATTGGGGGAAGAGCCTGTCCGAAAAGTTGATTTTTTTCGGTTGTCTGAAACTCTTGATTCCGACCTCAGGCTTCCAAAAAAGTCTGAAAGTCTGAGAAATATAATCTGGACAAGATCTTACATCTAGAAGTAGGAGTAGTGTGGACAAGATCCCCCCCTTTCTGGACTATATTACTCAAACTTCCAGAAAAGTCTGAAAGTCTGAGTAATATACTGTAGTCCGGATACGATCGTGTATCTATTTGCTCAGGCCCATTCCCCATTTAAAAAAAAAAAAAAAAAATTACACTGGGGGTGGCCGACTTGAGGGGAAAAAAAAATGAACACACAAATTCACACACATCTAGGATGTGATCATACACAGACTATATTTCTCAGACTTTTGGACTTTTGCGGAAGTCTGAGGTCGGAGTCCAAATTGAATTGTTAGTCCGGTTCTGCTGGGTTTGCGGATCGGCGGGGTTCGAAAGGGCGAGGTTTTATTGCACAAACTTAACTTTTAAAATTTGATATTGCCTATTTAATTTCATTACATAAATACATACATAAAATGTTAAGACTGAGTGCTCCACACATATGTGCAGTTTCAGTCTCTTGTCCTAATGGCAGCGTTCCAGGCAACCCTGTTAAGGGCTGCTTCACTTGTTAAGTTTTTGGATTTGAGATCGGCACGTATAGTCCGATCCCAGGTCTTCCTCGGTCCACCCCTTGGTGCAGCTCCCTCCACAATCACAGACCTGCATTTTTTCACCCAATTTTGTTCATCCATTCTCTCCATATGTTCATACCATCCCAGTCTACTTGTACGCATCACCTCGCTAATACGCTGGATTATGTTAGACAATTATATTCAACTTAGGAAAAACTTTGTATAGTCAACGAAGTTGTATCTACCTATAGAAACTCCCGTTCAATGATGTCTTTATTTTCTTTTTATCAGCCTAAGACGACACAATTTCAATATGCGCGGTAATTTGATCTCATTGTCAAGGGGTTCAGAACAGAGAGATGCCTGTCTTCAACACTACACTGGGTTAGTCTTGGTTAGTTACTATACTCAACAGTTGAAACATCTGTAAACCTAATAACTGTGAGATGCCAATTATTAGTCTCGTATACAGCTATGTCCAGTTGTTTGCCACCGTACCTGTCCTGCAGAGCTTGAAGCAAACACTTACACTGTACAAAGAATATCGGCTATAATATTAAATTAACTTAGTAACAGCGAGATACTAATGTTCTGCACTGTAGAGACTAGAGAATATCAGGTATAGTGTATGAACTTAGTAACAGCGAGATGCTAATGTCCTGAAGGCTACACAGGGCTGGTCTCGTACAGTGATGTCCAGCTGCGTGCCACCGTACCTCTCTTGTAGAGCTTGGAACAAACACTTACACCCGCCCCCCACCAACAGCTGCAACAGTTCGGGAGCTCCGGCAATCACTGGTTCAAAAATTCTCTCGACATCCACCTTACCGAGCTCTTTCACATCTTCCATGCTGGGGCCTCGGTATACCAGGCTTAATCGAAGCCGCTTCAGTTGGGAAAACTGTCTTCTTGATGCAGTGTGCAGCAACCATTTTGTGAACTTCCCACCACCAAATTCCAGTTCCAGTGTTGTCAGGTTAGGAGAAGCTGTAAGAAGTTCTGAGGTCAGTTTAAACAGTGAGGATGTCACATTGTACTGACTGGAAATACCTAGACATCTCAGCATCAGGAGGTTATTGAGAGGTACATGCTCTTCTCCTTCATCATCCTCCGCCACTTCACAGCGTTCACAAGAAGATACAATGGAAAGTTCCTGCAGGGCTCCACACATGTTAATTAACTGGCGTACAGCTCTGGATGTGACTTCATTAGTCAGGTGAAACTGCAGGATAGTGAGATTAGACCCAATAGTTTTAAGGGCAGGATAGTAGAGACTGACAAGATCCTCAGAGCTCATGTAAACATCAACACAGATGGTGAAACAGCGGCACTTTGTAGCAGCTAGGAGGTCTCGAGCCATTTGGCAAGTGGTGTTGATCTTCCAGGGACCTTTTAAGAGGTGTAAGCTGATGTGCCTAAGACTCCGATACTTCTCCATGATGCTCGGAAGCTGCGACGCCAGACAAAACGAGGAGAAACTCATGTCCTGTATGTTGCTTAGAGTCTTACAGGCCTGCAGGGGCTCAGGACCACTGCCCAGAGTGGAGGGAGTCACAGTAGGGAAGGAGAGAGAATATTTACTGAGTCTCCAACCTTCACCGTCACAGCTGATGCTGCGGAGATCTGGGTAGAGGTGCAGGAGGTAATGCAGGAACTCCCTCACATCCCTGTGACTCCCAACATCCACGTACTTTAGCCGTGGGAAGGACAGTCGAACGTCTTTAACCTGGCCACTCTGAACTTTGGCCTCCACCTCCTTTTTGCTCATGCCGTCGAAAAATCCGAAAAATAAGTCCCCCGCAAAGTTTTCCCCGGCGAGTATGACAATGTTGGCGGTGGAGGACATGGAGTCATACACCTCATATTCCTTCACCAGAATCACCAGCGTCTCTAACCGCGGCACACACTTCCCTAACTCCCTCAACACTTGACCCACCGCAAAGATGATTCTCAGGTGCACAAATTTCAACGCAGGTGACTCTCTGCATATGGTGGTGATGACTGAAGGGCAGTCGAAGTTGAGGAAGCTGGTGTAGAGGCGCATAATGCCAAAGGGTTGCAGATGCGAGAGAAACTTGTTGTAGATGACACACTCTGGGATCAGCACCCACTTCATCAGCTGTGGAAAAAGGGTCTAAGTCAACTTCATTCACGCTAAATAAAGTCTCTCCATCCTAACTGTCAGTTCAACCTCCCCATCCTACACTT
Source organism: Lithodes maja (assembly GCA_037953745.1). Taxonomy (NCBI): domain Eukaryota; kingdom Metazoa; phylum Arthropoda; class Malacostraca; order Decapoda; family Lithodidae; genus Lithodes; species Lithodes maja. The sequence continues at coordinate 20,808 of JBAKBP010031116.1, read as the reverse complement.
TCAAAACTATCAATCCAGCTTTCCCATCCTAACCTATCCCTTGGGATGAACAGTTTCGCTCATAGAGGTGATAGAAGCAAATGCATATAAGCATTCCAGTTGTCATTTCAAGTCCCCCATCATAGCCTTTCAGGACTATCAATTTAACCTTCCCATCCAAACCTAATGCAACTGTTAACACAACCTCTCCATCCTAACCCATATATAAAATACAGAACTGTAATATTAACTGGATTTTGGGTCAATACATTTTCTATCTTATTTTAAAATATACTTGATTCTCGGTCATAGTTACTAACTCATGCTTAACCCGAAAAGTGTGATAGAACTCACAGAATTATGTGTATAGCGAATGCGATAGGCCTCACGGAAGAAGCAAGACCATGGAAAAAAAAAAAAAAAAAATCCCAGGGGCTCTCAAAACAAAGGAATATGTCATTAGATGAGATAACTCCTCTGTAGTACTCCGTACCACTCATCCATATGTTTCTCACCACCACCCCCTTCCCCACCTCCTCAATTATCACACATTTTTTCTCTTATTTTCATAATTTGTTGGTAATTTTTCGCGCAAATTTCTCTCTTGCCGCGTTAAAGGCCCAGCTGTGGCAACAGCTACAGTAGACTGTACACATTCAAACTATGCTCACATGGATACCATTATGCAATAAGCTTACAGATGACAACTTGTTATATTTGAAGTGCTACTGCCAGGTTATTTTACTAAGTTTAGGAGGAATTCTAGGAATCAAAGGGTTAAATAATATCTTAATTATCCCTTTAATTCTGACATACTCAGAGGTAGCTAAAATAATAATAAATTTGTGTCATGTACTTGATAGTGTTAAATGACAACCCAGTAACAAAGTAAAAATGCTTACCGGTAATCTATCTTGTAAACTAAAATAACTTTACCCCTTCCTACCCGGGCTGCCTTAGGTAAGGACAGCACGAATGAAGGGCCAATACCCGGTATGCCTTATCTAAGGCATGAGCTTAATAGCCTAATTAAGCTTGGTCCGAACGCCGTACGTACGACGTATGTCAACAAACCCAAGCGTTCGTCACCGCACCTCCGAAAACAAGAAGGAGAAGACTCCTCAATGTTATTGTTCTGACGTCATGACTAAATTAGTGTCTAAAAAGCCCCCATATTGGCAACATCTCTGCAATATTGGCTCCACTGAAATCGTCATCACAACTGAACCAGTTGACTTACAGAGCTCTACTCAATGCCAAAATACAGATTGAAAACCGCACTACGATTATAGATGAGTGGGAAAGTTCTAGCAGTGAAAATAAACATAAATACGGTAGCCTAGGCCTAGACGTTTTTCGGCCAGATCGCCCGGATACGACCTCCGTCCTTAGGAGAACCTGCCCGGGGAGGAAGGGTTAAACATAAATTACGCTTTAATTAAATGTGGATTGAGTTACCATAGGGTTGTGGCCAGCCTCGGTGCAGAAGAGCAGCTCCAAGGTGAGGAGAAACAGCGGGTAACGTCGGTAACTAGTAGTTCTACGGAGCATCTCACTGCACTTCCACCGCACCCCACACACCAGTCGCGAGTCACACCCTCCCACCCACACCTCGGACCGACACCACGCAACCAACGCACTCAATCGACTCTGTAAACAAAATTATATAGTTATATTAGTACAGTAGTGTGGCAATCAAATAGTCTAACCAGGGAGGGTTCTGTGGGGGCGCTCGGTTATGGCCTTGGCCTTGCTCTGGATCTTGGGGCTGCTCGGCCAGACAGCCTGGGGATCAACAACAACAACCAGACCACCGAGTCCCCCTGGGCATATGGGGCTCTTCACCGTTAAGCGAATGAAAAAAAAAAATAAATAAATACTGGTATGTTCCGCATATACTGTACAGTACTGTACTACGGAGTGTCGTACAAGGTGATCGAAAGGAGTGGATGGCGTTAGTTTGAACCAAGCGTCATTCTATACAGTTAATCCTTTGAACCAAGCGTCATTCTATACAGTTAATCCTTACTATTGGTATTGGCTGGCTGTATTATTACTTACTCATTATACTGCACAGTCTACACACGGACAGTTGAAACGTTATTTGGTTATAGCTTCGCCAACATTCACCACCGCACCCCACACACAAGTCTCAAGTTATACCCTTCCACCCACAGCTCTAACAATACACTCGGTCAGTTCCAATGCACTCAGCCGGTTCTGTTGAAATATTGATGGTGGAAGTTGGTTTAGTTAGAGCCTTTCCATTGCACCCCACAGCACACAGGTCTAATCACACCCTCCCACCCATACCTCTAATTGGCACCAGGCAACCAACACAATCCTAACCAACCAACATAGATCCTAAAAGTGGCAAGGTGTTCTGCTATCTATCTATCTATCTATTGCCTGACGCCGTGATCCCCGAAGGGGTGGCCACGAACGAACCGCCCCCATGCACCTCTGTCCCCAGTCAGTCGACGCCCCTCCCCCCAACCAGCACCGCCTTCGTTCATGTACTTCCTCACTCCATCCTTCCACCTCTCATTCGGTCTACCTCTCCCTCTCTGTCCCTCCACCTCGCTCTCGTACACCCTCTTAGTCATTCTCTCGCTTTCCATTCTCCACTCTGTTTCCATTACCAAGAGTGCAACCTTCGGAGTACCAAGGCTTAAAGGTAGAAACATTTAAACAGTTTGTATATACAGTACCGTATATGGTTGTCTGGCCCATTTGTATGAGGTGGTCTAGTTAGTATGCGATATCAATACAAAATAAACAATAAGTAGTTGAATTAACCCTCTCACGACCATAGGACGCAGAGGTTGCCAGATTAGCAATAATAAATAGATTACTCTCACTGTTATAATTACCTCTCCAAAATTAGTTTTCTGCCCACAGCTAACTCAAAGACAACTGCAGAGGTTGAAGTAAACAAACTAAAGGTTTATAGATACCCCTGACGGTAACAAAGGCTTTAAAGTATCCCTAATAGGCTCAAAAATCGCGTCAGGATGTGAGAGGATTAACCCACCGGCCCCGGCTATATATTATATATATATTCCTCGAAATCCGGGTGTTTTGGCCGAAAAACGTCTAGGCTAGGCTACCGTATATTCGTTAATCAGACTGCTTCCCGCATTCCCGCGCATCCCCAAGCGTAGCTGTGTTATTTACCTGTAAAATGGCCTTAAGTAGAGCTCTCTAAGTCAACTGGGTGAGCTGTGATGATGATTTCATTGGAGATAACTTTATGGCCAAACCAGCCACTTTACACCACTTTTCGATACTGAACAACAACATACAGGCACACACGAACAAGCGACGCTCTCCTTCTTGTGGCCGGAGATGCGGAGCGTCGGTCCAGCCGGCTGTTGTTTACATGCGTCGGACCGACGCCTCGCACACGAAGCTCACAGGCTTTCAAGCAATGGTACAATGTAGTACCACCCGGGTTCCTGGGGCCAAAAAAAAATGGTACACGTGTGTACCAACCGGGTTTGAAGGGTTAATATATGTTCTGTCAAGTCAAAAGGTGCCCTAACTACCATACAAATGGATATGAAAGATATTAATCAAACCTTCTTATTTCTTGTGTGTAGTATTGTAATCAATTCTTTATACAGTACAGTACACTCATACAATTAGAATGAGTGTCAAACTACTGTAGAACAATTTGGGGTTACGATTGGAAATAATTGATTAACATCGTTCTTAACACCAATAACCTACTGTATCTATCTATTTACTCGAGCCCATTCCTTTTATTTTTTTAAATGGGGTTGGCCGACTCGAGACAGAGCCCGAATAGGGACAACAAAATAAATAAATAATTAAATATAAAAAAAAAAAAAAAAAAATCACACATATCTAGGTCACCCAGGAAAATACCCAGAGACCAGGGACCACCAAGGTCACTCTAGCACTCCCCCGGTCGCCAACCTCCCGGAGAAGTTCCGGTTTCAGCAGGCAGACATGCAGCGAAGCCCTACCACCACGAGCCCAGCCACCACACTTCCAGGCGCACCCTTCGTATACAGTAGGGTCTCACATAAAACGAGTTTATGGTCGATAAACGAGGGCGTTTTATGCGATTTCGTTTTATGTGAACACAGCATTTTGGTGGCGCAATATCGTCAATGTTCACTGTAAGCGAAAATTTTCGTACAAAGCGAACGATATTTCATACAAAGCGACGATATTTCGTACAAAGCGAACTATATTTCGTACAAAGCGACGATATTTCGTACGAAAATTAAATATTAATATTTTAGGTCGGTCGTTTTATGCGAACACGTTTTATGCGGGACCCTACTGTATACCAGCTCCCCGGGCCAGGTGCCTGATGGACTATTCTCTAGTCCAACTAGCGCCCGACCCCTTCTCCCAAATGACCGCGTGTTCACTCATCTATTCACAAGCATTCTCCATTCATTCCTGTTTATTACCACTTCCCTAGCCTGATCTATAGTCATTCCTCTATCTTTCAAAGCTTCTCCTACAGTCTCTCCATCTCAATGGGGGTCTTTCTACCCCTCTATCTCCCCTTGTATCTGATTCACATATTCTCTTTATAAGCCTTACATCTTCCATTCGTTCAACATGACCATACAAGCTCAGCACCCTTCTGTCCACTGGCCGATAAATGTTCCTGCTGCCCCACTCTCTTACGTATCTCTTCATTCCTCAATCTGTCTCTACGAGTCATTTCACACATACTCCTCAAGCAGCTTATCTCCATCACATCCAGCTTTCTTTTCTCCTTTGCCTTCAGAAGTTCAGAGCCAATGTCTCAGCCCCATACATCACTGTTGGTACAACAATCCCTTGATACATTGCACTTTTAACTTTCATTCCAAGATTTCTCACCTTCCACATACTGTACTTACCATTGCTTCGAAAACTTTCTTTCCTTCACATACTCTCTGGTTTACCTCCATTTTCATACCTCCATTCCTGCTTATCGTTCCTCCTAGATATTTAAAACCCTCTACCAATAACCCGCCAAATAAAATTAATGAAAATACTGTATGTGATCCTCATAGGATTATGAGAAAGAATACAGAAAATGTACATGAAGTTTCATTGTTCTTCACCATTTAATCACCTTCAAGAACATAATAACTGTACAGTAAATTATAAATCAAGTGGGAAAAATTAATTAGGGTAAGGTAACCAATAGGTACGCAAAAAACATGGATAATCAGACCCATATCGCTTTTATGAGCCCAGAGCCATTGGGGAACGTGCTTTTGCTGCTAGATCCTTTTCTTATGTTGCCCCACGTCTATTCAATCGACTTCCAGTGTCACTTAAGCAGTTGAATTGTGTTGACGCTTTTAAGAAACAACTGAAGTCGCACATATTTCTGAGGGCTTATGATACTGGGGAGCATAGAGTTACTGATGACTATAAGCTTTAATGTTTTTTTTTGTTTTTTTTGTTTTTTAAATGGAAAATTTTAAGTTAATGTGAGCGCTCGTGAATCTACTTGGAGAATTGGCGCTCGAACAAATAAAATACCAGCATGTTCTTCTTATTATTATTATTATAATTTCCTTCCCATAACTATACCCATCTCCCAAATTTCAGAAGCATATCCTATTTAGTTATAATGTAAAACTTGCAAAATAAACAAACCAAAACGTGTACGAACACAGTAAAAAGACAAAACGACTAATCAAAATCGCTATGTGGAAACAACGCTTAACCCTCCAGCCCCGGTTATGTATTATATATATATTCCTCGAAACCCGGGTGTTTTGGCCGAAAAACGTCTAGGCTAGGCTACCGTATATTCGTTAATCAGACTGCTTCCCGCATTCCCGCGCATCCCCAAGCGTAGCTGTGTTATTTACCTGTAGAATGGCATTAACCCGGGAGCTGCGGGGAGACTCTTAACCCGGCAAGCGCGATAGGCCTCACGGAAGGCTTCCTATAGGGAACGCGATAGGCCTCACGGAAGCAGGACCATAAAAAAAGCTTTCCAAAAAAAAAAAGGGCCTATCAAAAAAAAAAATTTGTCTCTAGGTGAGATAATTCCCCTCCAGTACTCATCCATGTAAATCTCACCCACCCCCCTCCCCTCCTTCCCCACCTTATTCCCCCCTCCCTCCCCTCCTCAATTATCACCTATTTTCCCTCTTATTATCATCATTTATCGGTTATTTTTCTCTCCCGCGATAATGTAGCACAAGTGGGTTGAAGAAAAGATCGATATGTACCACACACACACCAGCCCAGACCGCCCCGCTCCCCTCAGTTACCTCACAGACAGCGAGAGAGGAGGGTTGACTGTAGTTCTCTCTCGCCTGACATTACGACCGGGTGGCCAATATCTTCGGTTTTCACCACCCAAATGCTTTTCCCACTTATTTTAGCACTCTTGAAGGTTCATATATACATCATATATGTAAAATAAAAGCATACCGAAAACAAATAATGGTCTATATTGTAAATATAACGAATTCTGTCAGAATCCAAGGCTAGAAATACACAAATAACTACCCTAGCTCCTAGGGCTATTTAGCGCTTAACAGGTTAAGAGTTCCCCCGGCGGACTGCGGGAAGACTCTTGAGAGTAAGTAAAATAAAAAATCAACTTTTGACATCGAAAAAAAAAAAAAATTATTTTTATTTTTTTATTTTTTGTTGGCCCCTGGGCCATGCAAAATCTCAGTCCTCTACCTCCCCTCCTTCCCCACTTTCCTCCTCTCCTTCAGTTATCACCTATTTTCCCTATTATTCCCTTATTCTGAGGTATATTTTCGTGCGAGTTGCAAGCAGGGTGTTGTCATCACTGATGGCAAGCGAGTGCAAGAGAGAGAGAGAGAGTATCGATCGACTGTGTCTCAGTGGCCTTGGGGGAAATTGGCGGGAAAGCAGTTTGCCTCACCCATACATTATACAACTCGCGGGCTATATCTCCGATTTCGACCATCCAAACGCTGTTTTCACTCGTTTTATTGTTGTTTCAGGTTAATACCTTTATAATCAACCCATAATAGGCGCATATGGATAATTATTAATGCTATTAATGGTACAATGAATATTTTAGTGACGGAAACACCTCAAATACGTCAGCACAGGGGGACGTTTTCAATTACCCCCATGCGCACTTGTTAGGTTAAGTAGAGCTCTCTAAGTCAACTGGTTGAGCTGTGATGATGATTTCATTGGAGATAACTTTATGGCCAAAACAGCCACTTTACACCACTTTTCGATAGTTAACAACAACATACAGGCACACACGAACAAGCGACGCTCTCCTTCTTGTGGCCGGAGATGCGGAGCGTCGGTCCAGCCGGCTGTTGTTTACATGCGTCGGACCGACGCCTCGCACACCAAGCTCACAGGCTGTGACGTCATGGGTGTTTAAGAGGCCTTCCGGGTACCTGTTATATGCTTTTTTATGGGCGTTCAAGAGCCCTTCCGGGAACAGAGGGTTAAGTAAAATAATAATTTATAAATAAAAGAACACAATCCACCACATAAGGTGTACACTACTACACGAGCAAGTTAATCTGTTTCCCAAGCAAACTAATCGCACACATAACGCACTATCGTCACGTTCAAGGAATTAGTCAATTTGGGAAGTTGGGGATGTTCTGGTAATTTTTTTTTACTAAACTCTGCATGAATAAAGAAACTACAATAAGTGTCAACATTTTCTATTAAAATCAAATTTGCAACTTGACAAGACATTAACAATAGTAAAAAATACAAATGGCTATCACTAACGATAGTGCTATCGGGTAGGTACCTGTAAGCATAGCATGCTTCAAGTGACCCCTAACAATTACTACCCTACTAATAACCTACATTTATTGTACAAATAAACTAAGGAAATCGCAAAAGCAAGCAATTGATACTATCGACAATGAATAGATACAATATAATAAATACAAATATTTGAAAATATGAAGAAGGCACAATAGATTTAAACAAAAGAGTACTCTTTTAACAAGAACAATTAATTATAAAAATTAATAATAACAATAGAAAAAGATAAACATTAATACATACAGACAAAAAGTAAGCAGAGGTTATAATAGAAACTTCAAGTTAATAATGCTTGATTAAAATTATTGATATCAAATTTTAAAATAGTCACAATAATTGACCTTAAAAAGATTAAATTTATGCAACAATTTACTTGCAACAAAACCTCTGTCTACTAAGAATCTGTATAGTAACCTAGCTCTATCCCAAAAGTCTTCTACTCTGGTACAAATACTGTAGTCTCATGTGACACAAAGTGTTTGTGAATATTCCTATTCATTGTTGAGAAAAATAGGCTGAAAGTCAGTGCGTACCTATTTTTCCTTGGTGACCTTAATGTACGCGGCTGGTCCAATAGGTACTCGTGGCCCTTTAACTTGAACACTATAAAAGCAGGGTGGTCCCTCTGTACATATGATGCATGGCATTCATTACGCTACTCAGCTATATAAGTATCATTGAAAGTCGACAGCCACAACAGGGATTTTTTTTTAACGAAACATAAAACTTGGGCATTTTTTTTGTTTTCTGCTGTATTACCATTTGTGGACGTATGTGTGGGGAGGAGGCTGTGGATAGCCAACACCTTCTTCCGACACAGAATGATACACAGGTACACATGGAAAATGGTGTGGACGATGAAGGATAAGACAGTGGTGGAACGAAAGTCACTGATTGATTATGTATGTGTGGGTGAACGAATGAAGAAATCTGTGCTGAATGCTAGGGTGTATAGGGGTATTGGAGGGGGTCTGTCAGATAATTATGTAGTAGTAGCTAAAATTAGGATACAAAAGAAGTGGGTGAGGAGAGCTGGAGGGAGGCGAGAGGAACGTGGAATGGTGAGGAGGGTGGAGAGGCTACAGGAGGAGGAAATCAGGGAAGAGTACAGGAGAGCAGTAGAAAGACGACTAGGTGGGTTCGACCTGGAAGATATGGAGGAAGTGGAGAAGATGAGCAGGGTGTTTAAGAGAGGTAAAAATAGCTGTAGAATACAAGAAGAAAGCGTATAGAGGGTGGTTGGGTAGTAGAGGGAACGAAGATTTGGAGAGGCAGAAACGAGCGAGGTACGTGAGAGAAAGAGTGGTGAAGAGAGTAGTGAAGGAAAGTAAGAGAAGAGTAGATGAGGAATTTGGAAGGAATCTGAGTGTAAAATGGAGGGAGTGTAAGAAACTGTTCTGGAAAAAAGTCAAGAAAGTTAGGGAAGGTAGCAAGGGAAACAGTAAGGGTGTGAAAGATAAGAATGGGAGAATGCTAGCCGAGAAGCAAGAGTGAGTCGAAAGATGGAGTACTTCAGCGAGTTGCTAAATGTATGGAATGAAGAGCCAGCAAACATAGTTGGATATGGTATGGGAGGGAGAAGAGAAGTAGTGGAGAAAGAGGTGGGGATCAGGAGGTCAGAAGTGTGGGAAGCCATGAAAAGAGTGAAGTTGGGGAAAGCACCAGGAGCAGATTGAGTGTGTGGGGAAATGTTGAGGTATGGTGGTGAGATAGTGATTGAATGGATATGGAAAATGTGCAAACTAGCATGGGAAAAGGGGAGTGCACCCGATGACTGGAAGACTGGCATAATAGTCCCCCTATTTAAGGGGAAAGAGGAGTGTGTGGTAACCACCGAGGAATATGTCTTTTAAAATCTAAGCTGCGCAGCCCCTGTAGTATACACCATACCCCTGTGCGTAGGTATTCTGATTAATTCCTCACTAAAATCGTTAATTTACCATAAATATAATTAATACTTATCAATATGCGCCTATTTTACGTTTAATATGAAGATAGTAACCTGTAACAACAATAAAACAAGTGGGAATATTGTTTGGATGGTCAAAATTGCAAATTATTACCGAGCGGTTCATTCATCAATTGTGAGCCAGCCGGCCGTACACCCTCTCCTCTCGAGGGCTGAAGCCTTACTGACTTACTCCCTCACACTCTCCCAGTCTCTCCCTTACGCAACACACTCGCTAGTCACATGACAACAGCATGGAACCGGCCTGGAGATGGCGACACGAAAATATACCAATGAATAAGGGAATAACAGGGAAAATAGGTGATAATTGAAAGGGAGGGGGGAAGGAGGGGACTTTGACACATGTGAAGGAGTGATTGGAGGTATGGAGGGGAATTATCTCACTTAAACACAATTTTTTTTTTAAAGTGCCACTGGGGTGTTTTAACCCCTCCAACCCGGATGACCTCATATACGCCCATAACATACTCGGCCCGCGCAACCCGGATGGCCTCATGTATGCCCCTTGCTTTCGTGCTTGATTTTCGAAAGCCGCGCGCACATTTTGTGATGATTGGGCGGTAGGTGGCGCCACCCGGCGTCAACGACGCCACAACAACAGTATCTACCCCGACGCCATCATGGACAGTACACCAAATAGTGATTCCGCCGTGTCCGACATCGTGCTTCCTACGACGCCCTTGATAGTGCGTCGTGCCTTACCCCGACGCCATCGCCTAAATGTGTTATCTCCCGGAGGTATTGAGACGACTTTGAGACTTTATGAGAAAGCTGATGCCAAGCATAAGATTGATGAAGAAGTGAGTGACCACTCGAGTAATTATAAGTCGAGTGATTATGGCCATGAGAGTGATAAAGAACAATTCCTGGGATTTGAGAAAGAATTTGAGAGTGATGAGAGTGATGAAGGTGATGTACGTGATGTACCAGTTGTTGAGGAAGCTGGTTTACCTCAAGAAAGTGAACTTGCGAGAGTGAGTGAGTGGGAGAGTTCAAGGTCACAAACAAAATTTCGCATAAGTGACACGACTCCAAGCCCTTCCCCAGGTAAATCGCCTTTCAAGCTGCATTTCTACAAGTTAAAAATACTTGAAAAGGCGGCCGCAGCAGCTAGGGAACAAGCTAAAATAGTTGGTGAGGATGAGGCTGTGAGTGAGGGTCAGCGTGGTGACCCTTCTCGACCGCCATTGTCTCCCTTATCTACCCACGCCACCCAAGATGACCCGGATGCCCCGCATTCTTCCCCACCACCCCCACCATTGCCAAGGGTTGAGGACCCCCCACTTTCGGCCTATTTGCCTCCTAGGTCCCCCGACAGGAGACATACTGCTGCCGAAAAGGGGAAAGGTAGAAAATATACCAAGAAAATGAAGAAAAGTAAGAGAGTTTTGTTTGAGGCTCCCGCGGCGGCGTCCACCCCTGCCGGCCCCAGCCATACGTCCCCGCAACTTTCCCCACGGTCCTCCCCACCTCTCCCGCCTTCAACATGTCTTCCTGCAGAAGTATTTGAGGTCGCCACCCCAATACCTGGGCCTAGTGAAACTGAATCATTGCTTTCTGTGACTCGTCGCAGGCCAAGGAGCCCGGGACCTCTGGAGGACACAGCCTCACCTGTCACTCCTTCCCCACCTCGCCCACCCGCACGCCGCCCACGCATCACTGGTTCCCCGCCAGATTATGTGGGGGCCACTGATGATGAAGGGCACCGCTCTGAAGACTCTGGCCATGATTACATAGGTCCACCGTCAGGGCAAGATGACCACTCTGACGATGACGATGACTATATGGACATCGACGACCCTCGACCCACCCGCTTGGCCCGGCTTCGTGCTGCCCGTCTTTCTGCCCGCCGCCCTGGCCGCCGCCCTGACCGACGCCCTCGCCGCCGCCCTAGGGCGCGCGCCTCCCGAGTTGGCCGTGGGCGTACTGGGCTACCAGTTGGAGCTCCTCGTCAGCGTAGACAAGACCCATTCTACGTTTTTCAATGGCAGGACGTAGTTGATGGGGATGGATACAACCCTGATGTGCCACCTTTTGATGAGGCACTGGAGGGTTCAGGCATTACCCCCAATTTTCCTGCAGGCCCCAATGCTCCACCACACCAACTATTTGAGGCATTCTTTGATGAGGAGGTGGTAGGCTATGTTGTCAAAGAGACAAACAAGCAGCACCAATTCCAGGTACACTTTTTGGGCAAGGTGACCAAGGGCCATATGAGGAAGTGGACCCCAGTGACTCATCAAGAATTCATGGTGTTCCTGGCACTCACCATGCTAATGCCTCATGTCAGGAAGCATAGGTTGCCTGACTATTGGATCACCAATGATCTAATTTCAACCCCTGCCTTCGGGAAATATATGGCTCGCGACCGGTACCTTGATATCCTCGCAGCGCTCCATCTTGTCACCAACACCGACGTCCACCGCCCAGACAAGCTGTGGAAGATTAGGACGTTGTATGAGATGATGCGAGACCGCTTCACCTCCTACTTCAAGCCCTTCCGCAAGGTCGTCATTGACGAGTCTCTTGTGCTGTTCCGGGGAAAACTCAGCTTCCGGCAATACATCCCCTCCAAAAGACATCGCTTTGGCATAAAATTCTTTGTGCTGTGCGACTGCACAACTGGCTATGTCCTGGACTTCCTGGTGTACAGCGGGAAGGAAGGGGACGTGCTTGTGGACCCCCTCATTGGATTTGGCGGAGCAGTGGTGCAAGCCATGATGGACCGCTACTTCCATAAAAATCACGTCCTCTACACGGACAACTATTACACGTCCCCCACTCTCTCACAGTACCTGCATGAGCGCAAGACAGGGACTGTAGGCACAGTACGAGGGAAAAGGAAGGGCATGCCAACTTTCCCTGCAAAGACCAAAAAAGGTGATGTCTTCAGGAAGAAGTCGGGGCCCATTCTGGCTATCCACTGGCACGACCAGCGGAAGGTCAACCTCCTGACCACCATCCACAAGGGGGAAATGGTGGAGACTGGCAAGGTGGATCGCCGCACCCAGGCCAGGGTGACCAAGCCCGATACTGTCCTGGACTACAATGTCAATATGAGGCTGGTGGACAAGTCCGACATGCAGATAGGCTTCATTGACTGCCTGCGTACCTCGTGCAGATGGTACAAAAAGTTCTTTCTGCATATGGTGGACATGTCAATTCTGAATGCCTATAATATATACAGGCTTCGGAATGAGAACCCACCCCTGAAGTTCAACAGCCTGCGGAGGTTCCAAAAGCAGGTGTTGACGGGGCTCCTGGAGAAGTATGCTACGCCACAGAGGGCAGTGGCACATCCTGGGCCCGCCGTTATCGACCGCTTGCAGTCTGCTCCATACCTGCTTAGGCACCAGCTTGGTTACTTTCCTCAGAATGCAGCAGGAAGAACAAATCAGAAGCGGTGCCATGTCTGCTACCACAGCAGGGTGAGGCCGCACCCAGGTAAAAAGTCAACCACGGAGTGTGTGGAGTGCAAGGTGGCACTCTGTGCTGTAGGGTGCTTCGCTGCTTACCACACCAAGCAGGAGTTCTAATAATCATACTGAAATTGCCCAATAAAATGACAATATGTACACTATAATTATATATAGGCAAAAAGTGGAAGAAAAACAATGTATTATAATAAAAAAGTCAAGTATTATGAGAAAATTGATACAAATACAATTCCACCATAATAATATGTGAAAGTGACACATATGTATATACCAAGTGACATTCATATGATTAGAACCTATAGAAATATATAAATCAGTGAAAAAAGACAATAAATTGTATATAAAACGTTTACAAATCATATAACTAAGTGAAAGTGACACAAGACCTAAGATTTGATGGCCAAAGTATAATAAACACCTGTGATAATGAATAATCAGTGCCTAATACAACAATAACCTACCTCAATTACTAATAAAATGTACGGTATCGAGTGAAAATGAGCATTATCAGTGACAGTGACACTCTCTAAAGCATATTTGTCAAAGTGAAAGTGACACAAGACCTAAGATTTGATGGCCAAAGTATAATAAACACCTGTGATAACGAATAATCAGTGCCTAATACAACAATAACCTACCTCAATTACTAATAAAATGTACGGTATCGAGTGAAAATGAGCATTATCAGTGACAGTGACACTCTCTAAAGCATATTTGTCAAAGTGAAAGTGACACAAGACCTAAGATTTGATGGCCAAAGTATAATAAACACCTGTGATAACGAATAATAAGTGCCTAATACAACAATAACCTACCTCAATTACTAATAAAATGTACGGTATCGAGTGAAAATTACCAATATCAGTGAAATTGATACCCTAATAAACATATTTTATATAATTGGCCTCAAAATAACTAGAAAATATCAAAACAAACATCACATTCTCAATATCAAACACTAAAATCGTCTAAGGGAGATAAATACTTTGGCGCGGCGAGCGGCTAGGTGCGTCGTAGCCAGGGCGGGCCGACGCTTTCGGACGCGTGAGGAAATTCCCGCATAAAAAAGCACTCGTCTTCCCGCGCTCACCATTATGCAACCAGAGGGGCTAGAGACCTCTACTAAACGCCATTCGACAGAGGAAGGTTTGTGGAACATTATTTTTTTTATTCACAACATTACATGCAATATTCATTCTTTTACAGAGTAGTTAACATAGGTAAAAAATCCTCAAAACCCCCGGTACAGGAGTTACAGTCATAAGCTATAGCCCCCGGGGCTGGAGGGTTAAATGTTTTTTTTTTAGGCCTAGGATCTTAAGAGTCTCCCCGCAGTCGCCCAGTAAAACCTCTTAACCCGGGAACTGCAGAAAGACTCTTAAGAGTTCCCCCGGCGGACTGCGGGAAGACTCTTAAGAGTCAGGGAAAAAAAAAAAAATTTAACCCTTCCTCCCCGGGTGTCATTTTAATATGACACCACGAAATAAGGGCAGGTGCCCGGGTGTCCTTTCAGGAGATAGTAAGCTTTCAAGCCTATTCAGCTTGGTCTGAACGCCGTGCGTCCGACACATGTAAACAAAGCCGATCGTTGTGTCACCGCACCTCCGAAAACAAGAAGGAGAAGACTCGTTTGTTATTGTATGTCTGTATGTCGTTGTTTCAGTAGTGAAACGATTGTCGTATTGCTAACATCGCCTGAAAATGCTCTCCACTAAAATCGTCATCACAACTGAACCAGTTGACTTAGAGAGCTCTACTCAACGCCAGTCTACAGATTGGAAACCGCACTACTGTGTGGGGAAATTTCTAGCAGTTAAAATTAACCAAAATACGGTAGCCTAGGCCTAGACGTTTTTCGGCCAGATCACCCGGGTAGCCCACCCTGTCCTTTGGAGATACAGCCCGGGCCAGGAGGGTTAAAAACACCGAAAAAAAAAAAAAAATCTTGTTTTATTTATTTATTTATTTTTTGCCCCTGGGCCATGCCAAATATCACTCCTCCACCTCCCCTCCTTCAGTTATCACCTATTTTCCCTGTTATTCCCTTTTCCTGTGGTCTATTTTTGTGCTAACATTAGCGAGTTGGTAGCAGGGCGTTGTCATCACTGTAGCAAGCGAGTGCAAGAGAGAGAGAGAGAGAGTATCGATCGACAGTCTCTCTTCAGAGGTGGGGGAAAGTGGTGGGCTGGAGGTTGCCTCAGCCATACATTGTGTAACTCCCGGCCTGTATCGCCGATTTTGACCATCCAAACGCTGTTTCCACTTGTTTTATTGTTGTAACAGGTTAATACCTTTATAATCAACCTATAATAGGCGCATATGGATAAGTATTAATGCTATTTATGGTAAAATAAATATTTTAGTGATGGGAACAGCTCAAATATGTCAGCACAGATGTGTGGTGTCTCATACCCCCCATGCGCACTTCAGAGGTTAAGAGTCTCCCCGCCGCTGCCGGGTTAAGCGTAGCAGGGAAGGTGTACAGTAGGGTAGTGATTGAGAGAGTGAGAGTGAGAACGGAGAAATGGTCAAATGGATAGGCGACGAGCAGGGAGGTTTTAGGAAGGGAAGAGGATGTGTAGATCAGATTTTTACCCTGAATTGTGTTGTGGAGAAATATCTGGAGAAGCAACAAAAGGTGTATTTATTAGTGGCCCCTCCATCATTGACGATTATGCCTATTACATAAGGCACCCTCTTCAAACACTCATCCGCCGTAGTTTGAATCTACCGCGCAGAGCATAAAAAATTGAGGAGCCTTCATCATGAGCGCACGCAACCTCACTCATGTTCAGTCATTATGAAATTGGGTTCTCACTACGAAAAAACTTCGTAACAAATAAAAAACAAAAACAAAATAAGAATAACTATTCATAAGCTTTCCATATAATCGTGGATGTACTTGTGTGGATCTTTGACCAGACGCTGACTTCAGGCGTCATTCTTCCTTCTCTGCTCTGCGCTCAACCTACCCGGACATGCCTCCCCACGCTCCGCTGGTTCCGCATTTGCTGCGTCCCTAGTGAGTTTTATCTCATTTGTTTACTCCGGGATGTATCGAGTAAGGTTAGGATATGCGTAGCAGGAGTGTCCTGGGCGGGTTGCCCGCAGTGCAGTGTATTTTGGGTCGTTGTGTTTGGGACATCTATTTCGGGTGTACCCTCGTGGTCCCGTGGTGGACGCGTGAAACGTTTGCGCAGTTAGCTAGCTTTGTGATGTAGGCGGCTTTCACTACGCGTTATTAGGCTTCTTCTTATCTTTCTCATGAAGTAGCTTTTTCTTTTCTCTGACGTTCCCAGCGTATTTTTCTTCACTTAGTGAAGTTTTTTCTGGGTCCCGAGTCGGTTCTTCCCTTTGCCGGGAATTTTGTGCTACATTGGTGTGTTGACGGTGGTTCCTGTTGTGATATGATTCAGTGCTTTTTGTTTATATTACGACATGATTACATATTATTTCCGTCTACTTAGGCCTAGCCAGCCTCTCGTAGCTTTGCCACATGTACAAGTGTTATTGATTTATGTTATAAATATGTACTACTGTGTCATGTGTGTCCTGGTTTAGTTGTGTATTGGCTAATTCCACGGACTATTTGTGTGTCCTGGATTAGTTGTGTATTGGCTAATTCCACGGACTAATTGTGTGTCCTGGGTTAGTTGTGCTTTGGCTAATTCCACGGTCTATTTGGTGCGTTCAGATTGAATCTGGGCGGGGTGGGTTGCCTTTTCCGGCGGGTTTTCTCAGTTACACCGTGAAAACCCGGCTGGTTGCCGAGTTTTAATCACGCGTGGTTAAAAAAGGCTTGTTTTCCCCGGCGAGTGGTGGCTTGAGGCTCTCCAGGACTGCGTTTCTGTGGTGGAGCCTGTGTTCAGTCTTACTGTGTTTCCCGGCGGGATGGCTTTACCCATTTAACTAAGTGTTCAAGCGGACACTTGTTGAGTTTAGTTTTTCCCGGTTTTGCAAAGCCAGTAAAACTAGGCTGTTTGTTGATTGGTTTTTCCTCCCCGGCGATCTTTTGCAAAGAATTGGGGATAGGAACAATTGGAGTTTAACGTTATAAACTTAAAATTCACACCTGGCGGTTGCACCTTGGGAGGGTGGGATTAACGGATTTGCAATTCAGTATAGTTGACCAGACAATTGAGGGATACAGTAGGGTCTCGTAAGATGCGAGTTTATGGTCGATGGATGCGTCCACATCTTACGATTTCGCATCTTACGATCACGTAAAAATATGGAAAAACGTCCCGCCTAAGGCTCGCATTTAAATTTTTTTTTTCGCATCTTAACCCTTCGAACCCGGGTGGTACAACACTGTACCATTTTGGTTTGGCCCGAGGAACCCGGGTGGTACAACACTGTACCATTGCTTGCGTGAGTGCTTTTCGAATGGCGCGCGTACAAATTTTGCTCCGTGGTCACCAGGCGTCGCTACCAGACAGCATGTACGCCAGTCTCTACCCTGCCGCCAACATGGATACTAGCCCAAAAAGTGATTCCCTTGTGTCCGATTCCACACTCCCTTCGACGCCTGCCCATGTTCGTCGCGCCCTAACGCAAATGCACGCACAAGATGCGTTGACTCCCGGAGGTATTGAAATAGCTTTGAGGAGTTATGAACGTGGTGAAGGCAAAAAAAGTGGTGATGACTTGGGCAGTGATAGCTCCGAGTCTTACGAGTCTCACTATAGTGAAGATTTTGACGATATAGAAGAAATCCGTGAAAGAGACGCGCTTTTTCTTGGATTTGAGCATGACGATGAAAGTGATGATAGTACTGAACGTGACATAGTTGTGCAAGGTGATGAGAGTCTAGTTAGAGTGAGCGAATGGGACAGCTATAGGTCGACTGCCAAGTTTAGGTTGAGTGACACGACACCTAGCCCTTCGCCAGCTAAATCCCCATTCAAGATACGTTTCTATAAGAAACAAGTTCTCAAGAAGGCGGCCGCGGCAGCCAGGAAAGAGGCCCTAAAAGTTGGTGAGGGAGCAGTGCGTGAGGGTGCCAGTGAGGCTGCGCGTGAGGCCGAGGTTGACCCGCCATTGTCTTCCTTATCTACCCACGCCACCCAAGTTGCCCCAGGCTCCCGCCATTCTTCCCCACCACCACCAGCACTGCCTAGGGTTGAGGAACCCCCACTTTCGTCCTATTTACCCCCTATTTCCCCCGAGAGGAGACATACTACTAAAGAAAAGGGAAAAGGGAGAAAATATGTCAAAAAAGGAGCTACAAGTAGGCGCTCTTTGTTCGAGGCTCCCGCGGCTTCCACCCCTGCGGCTTCCACCCCTGCCGCTCCCAGCCATACGCCCCCGCAAGTTTCCCCAGGGTCCACCCCACCTCTCCAGCCTACAACAGAGGTTCCTGATGATGTGTTTGACCTCGCATCCATACCTGCACCTACAGACACTGAACCAGTGCTGTCTAAGACTCGTCGTAGGCCAAGGAGCCCCGAACCTCTGTATGAAGATGACAGAGCCTCACCTCCCACTCCTTCCCCACCTCGCCGACCTACACGCCGCCCACGCATCATTCGTTCCCCGCAAGAGTATGAGGGGGGCTCTGAAGATGAAGGGCACCTCACAGACGACTCTGGCCATGATTACCTGGGTCCACCGTCAGGGCAAGATGACGGCTCTGACGACAACGACGATGACGAATTTATGGACATCGACGACCCTCAACCCAGACGCTTTGCCCAGGGCCGTCGTGCTCCTGGCCGCCCTGGCCGCCTGGCTGGCCGCCGGGCTGGGCCTGGGCGCCGTCGCGCTCCTGGCCGCCCTAGGGTTCGCGCCGCCAAAGTTCGTGGGCGTGCTGCCCCCGCTGTAGCTCCTCGTCAGCGTCGCCAGAAGGACGGATTTTATGTTTTCAACTGGCAGGATGTGGCTGCTGATGAAGTCATTGACCCTGATGTAACCCCTTTTGATGAGGTACAGGATGCTCCAGGAGTTACCCCAAGTTTTCCTGCAGGCCCCAATGCTCGACCACATGAGCTTTTTGAGGCTTTTTTTGATAAGGAGGTTACTGACTTTGTCATAAAAGAGACAAATAAGCATTACCAAATCCAGGTTAACTTTTTTGGCAAGGTGACCAAGGGCCACATGAAGCGGTGGACCCCAGTGACTCATCCCGAGTTCATGGTGTTCCTGGCAATCACCATGCTAATGCCTCATGTGAAGAAGCACAGGTTGGCTGACTATTGGATCACCAAAGATCTAATATCCACCCCTGCCTTCGGGAAATACATCTCTCGGGACCGGTACCTCGACATCCTCGGAGCGCTCCATCTTGTCACCAACACCGACATGCATCTCCCTGACAAACTGTGGAAAATTAGGACGTTGTACGAGATGATGAGAGAACGTTTCACGTCCTACTTCATGCCCTTCTGCAACGTCTGTATTGACGAGTCTCTTGTGCTGTTCCGGGGAAAGCTGAGCTTCAGGCAGTACATCCCCTCAAAGAGACATCGCTTTGGTATAAAGTTCTTTGTGCTGTGCGATTGCAAAACTGGCTATGTCCTGGACTTCTTGGTCTACAGCGGGAAGGAAGGGGACGTGGCAATAGACCCCCTCATTGGCTTTGGCGGAGCAGTGGTTCAAGCCATGATGAACCGGTACTTCGAAAAGAATCACGTCCTCTACACGGACAACTACTACACGTCCCCCACTCTCTCAAAGTACCTCCATGAGCGCCAGACGGGGACTGTAGGCACAGTTAGAGCAAAAAGGAAGGGCATGCCAAGTTTCCCTCCTAAAACAAAGAAAGGCGATGTCTTCAAGAAGAAGTCGGGACCCATTCTGGCTATCCACTGGCACGACCAGCGGAAGGTCAACCTCCTGAGCACCGTCCACAAGGGGGAAATGGTTGAGACTGGCAAGGTGGATCGCCACACCAAAGTCAGGGTGACCAAGCCCGATGCTGTCCTGGACTACAACATAAATATGAGGCTGGTGAAGAGCATGTATGAGGGTGCAAAGGCGGCAGTACGTGTGGAGAGTGAGCAGAGCGAGTTCTTTGACCTGAATGTTGGTTTGAAACAGGGGTGTGTGATGTCCCCGTGGTTGTTTACTGTATATATGGATGGAGTCATGAAAGAAATACTATCAAGAGCAGTGGATGTTGGTGTATCGCTGAAAAGGGAGGGAATGGAGTGGAAGCTACCTATACTGCTGTTTGCGGATGATACAGTTCTGATGAGTGATAATGAATGGGAGTTGCAGGGTCTGGTAAATGAGTTTGGAACAGTGTGCGAAAAACGGAATTTGAAGGTAAATACGGGGAAGAGCAAGGTTATGGTCTTCGAAAGGGGTGAAGTCACAGAGTGTGAGGTGAAGCTGAACGGTCAGGCTATGGAGATCGTCAACTCTTTTAAGTATCTGGGCAGTGTGTTGAGTAAAGATGGGACTATGGATGAAGAGGTGCGGGAGAGGGTACAACAGGGGAAGAGGGTTGTAGGAACGCTAAAAGCAGTAACAAGAAATAGGGTGGTCAGTATGGAAGTGAAGAAGTCCTTGCATGACAGTGTGGTAATCCCGACACTGACTTACGGAAGCGAAGCATGGACGTTGGTTGAGAGACTCAGACCAAGAGTGAGAGCAGTGGAAATGAATTACTTAAGGAGTGCGTGCGGAGTTACATGGAGG
>JBAKBP010031115.1:0-24844 GCA_037953745.1 Lithodes maja | reverse complement strand
GATCACTTTCCGGGAACACAAGGTGTTATGACCGGGGCTACGAATAAAACAAGGGCACTTAATGATTGGACTAGTAATAGGGCACTATGCAACAACGGTACGCTAGATCCAACTTATATGCCGGCGAACAAAAACACCTATACCCTCCAAAGTTAATCTGCGATAACGGGGTATCCTTAACTGGGCAAAAGTGTACTCTACTTCAGGCTAACCCACACTGGTATAGCTTGATAACAAATCAAATGCAAGTTACGTTAAAATGCATAAAAGGGAAGCTATGGAAAGATCAATTAAATCACTGCACGATTTAATACAATAAAAAGATGCTTTAATACAGTTACTCTAAACAACAATAAACTCTTCACTCCTATTTGAAAGAAAGTGAAGTATAGTCCTACAGCATAGACCTGGAAACTTTTGAAGAATGTCTGATGCTCATAAGATGCTCGTATCTTAAACTATATAAATGCAGGAGGCAGAACACCACACATGTAAATGGAATACACAAAAAGATAGGACATATAATGTTAACTGACACGAGAATACTATAAATGCGCAACGGTAGTATTGCTCGACACTAAGAGAAGTACTTCCTTATCAACGAAACAGTCTACTATGGTTGTGCAACTCAACAATAACCTAGACTAATAAATGCTTGTGAATAATAATGCATACATATCAATAGAGCTTAGGACCTAACTAGTGTCTGCTAGGCGAATAAAGTCTAGCTGGGATATCAAGGTTAGGAAACGGTGGCTGAGCAAGACAGGCTCATAGCCTAGCGTGGTCCTTAAGGCGGTATAGTTAAAGTTACGTTAATGACGGGGATGCTCTCTTGGTAAACCCAGATCTCAAGTATCTGGCTCTGCTTGATTTTAGAGGGATCGCCAGGGTAAAGAGGCAGCACTGTGTTATAAGGTAGTAGCCTAATGCCCTCTTACAACACGATGCTGCACTCGCAATGGGCACAACCAAAAGGACAACCTAGGCTACCACAGAAACCGTCAAAGTCGTGTAGGTATAGACAAACCATACACGCATCGGTGACAACGACAACAGAAGCCTTATCCCAGTCTAGCATTAAATAACCCAGCAGAGCACTAATGATCATGAGGAAGACACACACAAAAAGTCATCAAACCTCCATAACTTAAGGACGCTGAGGGAGACACACACAGAGTCATCCAACCTCCATAGACTAAGAACCCTTATAGCCTATTCTAATACATGGAAATATATATGAGAGCGACGCACTCAATAAGATGGGCCGATATGAAATCGTGTACAGAATCCAAAGGGAGTGCTGTGATGTTAAAAGATGAGAGGAATGAAAGGAAGAAAGTTGAGTGAGAGAGACAGTATCAGAATGGTGGGGATATGGGGGACAGTTGTAAAAAGGATGTTAGTCATGTGCGTCCCTAGCCTGCTCTGAAGAAGGCAGCTCCTGTGGACCCACATGCACACAGGAGCCCACAAAGACACGGTGGTCGGCCAATCACGGGCCGAGACGTCACAAGGCAGCAGGTGTCACGTGACACAGCCAAACACACCAGCCAACAAGAGGCGGGAAAAGGCGCGAGCCTACGAGCGGGGGAGGCAACACATGTATACGCACGCACATATTACCACCTCGCTGCCTATATCTCTCTCTCTCCTTAACTCTTACACAATGCATCTTATATTCTACTAATGAAATAAAATACTTCCCGTTGTCACAGACTAAAACAAAGACCACCACTGGACTGTCTGTGACAATGCAAGCACAAGGAAAGAAAGAACAACATTCTCGGATAACTATAACCCATTTCAATGTCCCTGGCGAGCGCTAGTAGCCACCGCGAGGCGATTCTGCCAACGCTGGTAGGCGTCACACCCCGCCCAAGATATAGGACGCTCAACATTAGGCGAGCACGATATCTGACAAGGCAGAAAGCCGACAAGACCCGCCACACTTAGCCACTCCACCAGAAAATGAAATGCAAAGCAACACATTAGCATAAAGAAAATCTTATAACCCCTCCCAAACATAATAGTACAATTTTTAGCCTACTATGCTCCCTGAGCGAGCTTCACAGAGCCCAGCCTCCTAAGTGAAAGACAGGTTCAACTTAGGACATTAGCTATAATATTGGCAACTTACAATTAACTATCAAAAAGAAAGAGTTTTTATGTAATTTTGTTTATTTAATTTTAATGTTGTTTTTGACGGCTGCTCTACAGGGGCAAACCTAGTTTTTCTCCACTCAAACCCACACATCTGTGCTGATCTACGCCGGATCCTCCACCCTCGACAAACAGTCTGCAATCACATTCTCACAACCGGCAATATGGCGAATGTCTAGATTGTATTCTTGCAACATGAGTGACCAACGTGTCAGCCTCATATTCCGGTTATGGAATTGGTTCAGAAATTTTAGAGGGTGGTGATCGGTGTAAATCACCACGACTGGCCCATAGGCAGGAACATATACTTCAAAGTGCCTGAGCGCCAACACTATTGCCAGCAGTTCTTTCTCTACCACAGAGTAGTTTTTCTGAGCGGAATTAAACTTCTTTGAAAAGAAACTGACTGGATGCTCCAAACCTTCCTCGTCTGTTTGCATTAAGACTGCACCAGCCCCTACACCGCTGGCATCTGTTGCCAGCTGGAATGGTCTTTCAAAGTCAGGGGCCCTGAGGATTGGGTGAGTGCATAGTAGGTGCTTGACCAGCGAAAAAGCCCTTTCACACTCAGGTGCCCACTTGAACTTTTTCTCTTTTGCTAGTAAATCTTGCAGAGGAGCTAAGACAGTAGAATAATCCTTAATGAAACGGCGATAGTAACCGATCATGCCCAAAAATCTCATGATCTGCCGCTTGGTGGACGGCCTGGGGAACTGGTTAATAGCCTGTATCTTGTTTTTTTGGTGGGGGGGGGCACACCTGGCCTAACCCGACCACAAACCCGAGATACTGTACAGTTGCCCGAACAAAGTCACACTTGCCCAGATTGACCACCAAGCTGGCCTCACTGAGCTTCCGAAACAAGGCTTTTATGTGCTCACAGTGACTCTCAAAGTTGTCATCGTAGATAATAACTTCATCTAGGTAGACCGTGCAGTTAGGGATGTCAGCTACTAACTCATTCATAAGACTCTGGAAGGTGGCTGGGGCATTCTTAAGACCATACGGCATCACATTGCAACGGTAGGTGTTCCCATCAACCACAAACCCGCATACCCCCTTCGCCCGCTAATACAAGGGCACCTGCCAGTAGCCTTTCACTAGGTCTACTTTAGTTAGAAACTTTGCCTAACCAATCTTGTCTACACTATCGTCAACATGGGGAAGGGGATAAGCATTGGTGGGATTCAACTCGTTCAATCTCCGAAAGTCAACGCAAAAGCGAACCTTCCCGTCAGGCTTAGGCTGCAGAGTGACAGGAGATGTCCACCTCACTGCCCCCTTCTCAATCAACCCCCGTTCTAACATATATTCTAACTCCGCTCGGAGGGCTGGGAGTTTAACGGGTGGAATTCTGTAGGGTACTGATTTAAAGGGGGGGTGATCTCCCACGTCTACGTCATGCACCACCCGAGTTGTGAGGCCTGGATGCTCTGCGAACACAGTGGGGTATGAATCAAACAGGCGCTGCACGGCTACACGCTGTTGCTCAGGCAGGTGCACTAGAGCATCGGCAGCCACCTGTCTGGAGTTCCCCGCCCACTGGTCTGCAGAGACATGACACTCCCAGTTATCTTCCACCTGAGCTTCACTGTCCCTCACTCCTTCTCCTCCATGACCGCTGCAGGTCAACACAGGGACAGCGAGAGGCTCCGGGGATCGCCTCAAAAACTCCTTTACCAGGTTCACATGGCACAGCTGGTTCTTTTTTTCCTATCTGGGGTAGCCACAAGATAGTCAAGGTCAGAGATCTTCTTTACCACCATGTAAGGACCAGCGTACTTAGCAGACAACGGATGACTGGGCAGAGGTAACAAGATCAACACCTCCTGCCCCACCTTAAACTCCCGGAGTTTTGTCTTCTCATCGTACCTGTCCTTCATCAATGCCTGAGACCCTAGCAAATTCCTTCCGGCCAACTCTAGGCTTCTCAGCATTCGTTCACGGCTCTCGAGGACGTACTTTAACAGGGAACATGGTTTTGCTGTGCCCTCCCAAATTTCCCTGACCATGTTAAGGGGGCCCCTGGCCTGATGTCCAAAGACTAGCTCATTGGGACTGAACCCTAGGCTTTCACCAGGTACCTCCCGAGCAGCGAATAATAAATAGGGCAACCCAAGATCCCAGTCTTTACCATTCTCAACACAGTAACACCGCAGCATACTCTTGAGAGTCGAGTGCCACCTCTCTAACACTCCCTGACTTCTCTGGGTGGTAGGCTGAAGAGACAATGGTACTAACACCGTGCTACTGCATGGTCTGTTTAAAAAGGTTAGAAGTAAAGTTGGATCCCTGGTCTGACTGCAATTCCTGCGGGTACCCGTACCTAGAGAAGTACAATAGCAAGTTACGAACAACAATCTTAGCAGTCCCATTTCGCATGGGGTAAGCATCCGGGTAACGAGTGGCAACATCCATAATGGTGAGGAGGTACTTGTTGCCTGCACTAGTAGGGGGTAGAGGGCCAACCATGTCGATTATAACCTTACTGAATGGTGGCCCGATTACAGGAATAGGGTGTAACGGAGCCTTGGGAATACACTGGTTTGGTTTACCTACTGTGTGGCAGGTACTACACATTGCCACCCATGATGCCACATGTGCTTTCATACCTGGCCACCAAAACAATTTATCCAAGGATGTTACCGTCTTACTTACACCCAAATGCCCTGCCAACGGTACATCATGCGCCAACCTCAGTAGGCTATCACGGCACGCATGAGGCACTACCAACTGGTCAACCACTCTCGACCCGCCCTCCCAACTCCGTCTGGGATCTAGAAAACGCCTGTACAAAATACCCCCCCTCCCGAAAGAAGTCCCCCCGGCTTTGCATCCTCGTCCTCCTCAAGCTCTACTGCACCATTGCTACACTTTTGAAGCTCAGGATCATCTAACTGTAGCTTACAAATATCTGAAGGAGCCAATTTATCCAGATGCTCCCGGAGCAACTTATGGCCTCCCCCGATACTAAGCTGTTCTATCCTATCTTGCTTACAGGTGTAACGGTGCTGTCTCGGAGTTTTCTCATCCTCCACCTCCTCACCAAGTGTGACTGGTTCTGGGGCCACTCCGGACCGGAATATAGGTGCTAATACTGAGTTACCAAGAAGAGCCGCTGGGTCAAAACTCACAAAACTTTTTCCAGCTTTAGCCTTCTCCTTCCGACCGTTCCTCCGCGGTTCTAGAGACTGAGAAATAGGCTGTGACACTTTAGATGCACGAGATCGGGTGACAACACAAGCCATCTGCTGCAATTGACACCTCTCGACCAATTCCTGCCCCGCCTTACTCACGTCGGCCGCCCTCTCGGCAGCGACTAAGGGTGGAACCTCAGAAGTAGGCACCGCAAAGTCGTTGCCGAGAAGAAGGTCGACGCCCTCTACTGGCAGTTTCTCTACGATTCCAACATCAAGCTCCCGTGTCACACCATTAACCTCCAGCTCTACTCGAACCAACGTGTATGACCTTGTAGCATTAATACCCTGCACCACAACCACCCGTGCCGCGTTTATAGGATGGCCTGTAAAGTTCTTCATCAAAGTCTGGGATGCACCGGTATCTCGCAGCAACTCCAACCCATGCTTGCAACCAGCCCAACTCACGCAGCCACGCCCTCGATGGCCACAAAAAGCATCGCGGACAGGTTTCGAGCCTTCCGGACACTTCTTCACTGGCTGTGCCCCCGCATCTGACATATCACCCCGGGTAATAGCAGAAGACCTTAAAGACACCCCAATGTTGCGAGCCAAAGACACGACTGCAGTAGGTAGTTTGCTAGGACAGGATCGTGCAAATTGCCCCTTCTTATGACAATGAAAACACTCTACCTCCCCCTTGGGCTTCCCTTGAGGTGGGGAAGGGCCCGGACCCTTCTTAAACGGGACGGTATTAGGTTTATGGTCAGACTTAATATCATTGCTCTTGTTTTTATTGTTATATGATGTATCACTAACTCGGGTGGGTGGAGTGTTGTGCCCCTTGTTACCTGCATCGTTCCGTTGTGCAGACCCGCACCCACGAATCAGCGATAGCCTAAGGTCAGCCATCTCAGCTGCCTCCTGTAGAGTTTTAGGATTTTTCTCATTGAGGTTCAACGTCAGGTCGCTGCCTGTACACTTAAAGAACTGCTCGAGAAGCATCAACTGTTTTATCTCATCAAACGTCGTTGCCTTCTCCGATCTCAGCCAATTCCCAAAAGTGTCAGACAGTTCCCGGGCATGTTCAAGAAAGGTGCACTCACGACCCTTCGTAACACCCCGGAACTTCAACCTATAAGTCTCTGGTTGTATCTCATATGCCCGCAGGACAGCCTCCTTCAATACCTCATAATCGATGCAAGACTCCAAGGGCAATGCATCATATGCCTTGAATCCTTTTCCAACCAATCTAGAGGAAACAAGGGCTGCCCACTTAACCTCGGGCCATTGGTGCTCCCGGCACTTCTTCTCAAAACGCAGGAAAAACTCGGTGACACCCGACTCATCAAATGCAGGGAGTAACTAAACCCTTGTCTAGCGGGGGGTTTTGGGTTTATTTGGGCATATTCAGGCCCTCCTGCATGATAAATCAAGTATCTGCATGAAAAAAAAAATATTTAGCAAAAAACTAGGCGCTAAAAGCTTCAAAATGAGACCAGAACGAGCTATGTAGCACTCGTGGTTCTCATACAGTGATACCAGTAACATGGGAGTTTAGCGTATAGCGGCATATTTTTCCCAGCTATGCTCACTAGTGGCTACACTGCCGGCCTCTCGAGAACACAGGGAACATGAGTTAATGGGCGGCGGTAAGCCCTGGGAGTCGGCTGTCTGGCCCGCTGCGCTCCCGGCCATTTACACTCGATTTTAACCCTTTAAAAGCCTTAATAATGCTCCTAACCTGCTGCAAATTGGAACCGGACTTATGTCCGACCCCGATCTTTAAGGGTTAAGAAGGTGCGATAAAGACTGATCAAGACCTCGATTCCCAGAACCGAGACGCTGTCCTGTCTGCTCCACCCAAAGACTTCTCAAGCTCTATGTCTGCACAGTACTTCGTAGCCTCAACCTGAAGCTCAGCTTCCCGCTGCTGCTGCTGCTGCCTGAGCTCAGCCTCCAACTTTCGCTGCTCGAGCTCGTGCTTTCGTTGCTCAAGCTCAGCCTCATGCCTTCGCTGCTCAGCCTAATGCCTTCGTTGCTCAGCCTGCATTTTAGCCATCTCAAGCTGGAAGATCATATCTGCAGTTAAACCTTGAGGAGGAGGAGATGCAACAATTGGAGACCCACCCAGTGACAATCCACGCTGCCAGTGACTATCGGCCTGCGGGAACGTACCCGGCTCCGGAGCCCGAGGGGTCGCCATGGTAGGAGTCGAGTGGAATTGGGGCTGGGCCGAAGGTGCCCCAGCTCCCGCTCCACCCGAAGCCCCACGCACTCCGCCGAGCACCCAGGCCACCAGGTCACCTCTCGAGATGCTGCTAGTGCCCACATGCCCATGACCATGGCCAAACACTGGAGACCATACCGATCAATCCCCGACACCCGGTTAGCAGTAATAGGCATCTCCAGAAACTTCCTTGCATCCTCCTCACTAGTTATAACTCTAATGCCTTCTAACAAACCCAGCGGCTGCACTTCAGAGTCTGCTTCCCATACTGTGTCCTCACTGTACATTGATCCGTCGTTCGACATAGTGTCCACCGAAATTCTCAACGTTTACAAAAAAAAAAAAGTACCAAACTCTCATATAGCACTATTCACTCAAAAAATATAAAATGCTCGAAGACAACTCAAGTGCTATACTACGTTGCAAAAAAAAAAAATTCCATGTGTCCAAAATATTCCTCAAAAACCAAATGTCCAACAATCCTGCAATTCTTCCTTAGATACCAGGCAAGGGCACTATTTGTTATTACTGCAATAATCAACAAATGGATCCTGGTCTCTACTAAAATAAGATACTAGGCAAGGTCGCCATTTGTTACGACCGGGGCTACGAATAAACAAGGGCACTTAATGATTGGACTAGTAATAGGGCACTATGCAACAATGGTACGCTAGATCCAAACCCTCGAACTTATATGCCGGCGAACAAAAACACCTATACCCTCCAAAGTTAATCTGCGATAACGGGGTATCCTTAACTGGGCATAAATGTACTCTACTTCAGGCTAACCCACACTGGTATATCCTGATAACAAACAAGATGCAAGTTACGTTAAAATGCATAAAAGGGAAGTTATGGAAAGATCAATAAATCACTGCACGATTTAATACAATAAAAAGATGCTTTAACACCTTATTGGCGGGCTAGGCGGTCTATTTATATGTACCGCCCAGCGGGGTGTTTTTAGCCAAAATAGGGCTGTTTACGTGATCATTTTCATGCCTAAATAAGACCCAGAGCTTAAAACAAGCATCTATCCCTGAAAGGGCATAAACAGAGCTTTCCAATGACACCACAACGATCCTTGTATGACCGCTAGTTTTCTTGCAACAACCGCGCAACACGAGTGCAAAAACCATGTAATTCGGTACTTTCCCCATACATTTCAGTATGTAGCGAGTGTGAGAGGGTGGAGGAGGGTGGGATTCGTGTCAGTAGGCCCGCCGCGGTGGTCTGGAGCAGTCATACGCTCGCTACTCTCCTGCCACCACTTGTCTCTCTCTCTCAGCAACATTACGTGCTGAAATTGCCACACGACCTATGTCGCGCGCCGCCACATAGTCCAAATTTATTTAATTCGATTTATGTTGCGGGCCGCCAATAGAGGGTAAATACAGTTACTCTAAAAAACAATAAACTCTTCACTCCTATTTGAAAGAAAGTGAAGTATAGTCCTACAGCATAGACCTGGAAACTTCTGAAGAATGTCTGATGCTCATAAGATGCTCGTATCTTAAACTATATAAATGCAGGAGGCAGGACACCACACGTGTAATTGGAATACACAAAAAGATAGGACATTATAATGTTAACCGACACGAGAATACTATAAATGCGCAACAGTAGTAATGCTCGACACTAAGAGAAGTACTGCCTTATCAACGAAACAGTCTGCTATGGTTGTGCAGCTCAACAAGAACCTTGACTAATAAATGCTTGTGAATAATAATGCATACATATCAATAGAGCTTAGGTCCTAACTAGTGTCTGCTAGGCGAATAAAGTCTAGCTGGGATATCAAGGTTAGGAAACGGTGGCTGAGCAAGACAGGCTCATAGCCTAGCGTGGTCCTTAAGGCGGTATGGTTAAAGTTACGTTAATGACGGGGATGCTCTCTTGGTAAACCCAGATCTCAAGTATCTGGCTCTACCCTGGCGATCCCTCTAAAGTCAAGCAAAGAGGCAGCACTGTGTTATAAGGTAGTAGGCTAATGCCCTCTTACAACACGATGCTGCACTCGCAAAAGGCACAACCAAAAGGACAACCTAGGCTACCACAGAAACCGTCGAAGTTGTGTAGGTATAGACAAACCATACAAGCATCGGTGACAACGACAACAGAAGCCTTATCCCAGTCTAGCATTAAATAACCCAGCAGAGCACTAATGATCATGAGGGAGACACACACAAAGAGTCATCAAACCTCCATAACTTAAGGACGCTGAGGGAGACACACACAGAGTCATCCAACCTCCATAGACTAAGAACCCTTATAGCCTATTCTAATACATGGAAATATATATGAGAGCGACGCACACAATACGATGGGCCGATATGAAATCGTGTACAGAACCCAAAGGGAGTGCTGTGATGTTAAAAGATGAGAGGAATGAAAGGAAGAAAGTTAAGTGAGAGAGATAGTATCAGAATGGTGGGGCTATGGGGGACAGTTGTAAAAAGGATGTTAGTCATGTGCGTCCCTAGCCTGCTCTGAAGAAGGCAGCTCCTGTGGACCCACATGCACACAGGAGCCCACAAAGACGAGGTGGTCGGCCAATCACGGGCCGAAACGTCACAAGGCAGCAGGTGTCACGTGACACAGCCAAACACACCAGCCAATCAAGAGGCGGGAGAAGGCACGCGCGCGAGCCTACGAGCGGGGGTGGTAACACATGTATACGCACGCACATATTACCACCTCGCTGCCTATATCTCTCTCTCTCCTTAACTCTTATACAATGCATCTTAATTTCTACTAATGAAATAAAATACTTCCCATTGTCACGACTAAAACAAAGACCACCACTGGACTGTCTGTGACAATGCAAGCACAAGGAAAGAAAGAACAACATTCTCGGATAGCTATAACCCATTTCAATGTCCCTGGCGACCGCTAGTGGCCACCGCGAGGCGATTCTGCCAACGCTGGTAGGTGTCACAAAGGAGACGTCCTTGTTGTGAGGGGTTTAGGTACGGGGTTTTTCTCTGTCTTGTGCCTTAGCCTGAGTGTTTTCCCGTGTCCTGCTGGTCCTTTTTTTTTGCGGTCTGAGGTCGGCTGCCGCCGTGCCGGCGCGCTGCAATGGTTTTCCTAACTCCTGTTTATTCTATAGTTGTAGTGTGCCACTACACCTCCTTTCGGCGGTCTTGCATGGCCGGCAGGAGGAGAGGTGTCGGTCTCAATACCATAACGGTTCACCCGATGACATACCAGTTTACCCCATCAGCCAGCGGCGCAGTGAGTAAAAGATCTAGCGGCGGCTAGCGGTTGCTAGTAACCACACGACGATATCCGCTAGTCTAGGGGCCAGTGACCCATGTCACAGGAAAGCAGCCTTACGTGGACCCCCTCCACCCCGATTGAAAAGGGCAGTGGGGGCGGTTTCACAATAACTCTTAGGAAGTGGAAAAATAGTGTAAGCATTGGCCTACTATTTTTCCGACGCCAGGAGTAGGTAGGATGATAACACCTCTCAGGTTATCCTTATGAGCATTGATTCCTGGAAATTTTCTATTTCCAGATCCCTTCACATCCCGGGCAGCGCAGCTCAAGAGGAATCGTTCCCGCCGGGGAGGGGAGAGTCGGTTACTATGCCTCTGTTCTCAATATGTTCTACCCCTACATGCCTTTTGGTCCCAGTGGCAGCGCACAGACTGTGTATACGCTGCATAAAGTGTTTGGACAAATCTTCCTTTTCTTGGACATCTCGTAAATGCCCAGTGTGCTCAGACCTTTTTGAGGAATGGCTAGCATGTCAAGACATATCATGCTTATTAACTCTTATTGAAATTAAGAATAAGTTTGCGGCATACGCTTCACGAGTAGCAGATGTCGAATTGTTCTGTGACAATGCAGAATTGCTTAGAATAATCCACCTTTATTCGTTCGACGAAACCTCAGTCCCTCAGGCACATGTCCCCCTTGTACCAAACACTAACCTTGCTTCCCCCCAGTCTTCTGAGGCATCAGTCAGTAGCACCCCTCCCCACTCCAAGAGGACTCGCTCGGAGTCGCCGGAGTTTGTGCTATCATCCCAGCCGGAATAGCCCAGGAGACTTCGTCAGAGGGCGTCCAGCTTAGAATTCTTACCAGACAAGAAACAAAAGTTATCTAGCCCACGGCATAATGAGGTTAATAAGATATGTCACGATAGCTCTCTCTCTCTCAGATGTGTCAACCTGATTCACAGGCGGTCGCCTCGACATCCACTTCGGAGACGCCGGGGGTTTCTCCCGGTCTCCTCGGAACGGACGCCGAGCGACCACTATCTGCGAGGAGGCTTAGAACGAGTGTTAAAGTAAAACTCCAGGGATCTAAACTAGTACTGACAAAGTCTAATTTACCGGATGGCAGAATAGGTTTAAATTTGTCATCAACGCCGGAGGCGCCAAGTTTTAGTAAGGCGACAGGGTTGAACACTAAGGAGCCAAGGCCGGAAGCCAGAGACGCAGGGGTAGCAGTATCTCACGCTAAGCCAGCGGCGGTTACTACAGGAGTGTCTCACTCCGGGCCAGAACCTGTCAATACAGGACATACCATGAGGGCTTCTTCTTCGAGCACGGTCCCAAGGGACAAGGTTCTACAACCCACTCCAGGGGTTAGTAAGGCGCCGGGTTTGTATGGTAAAGAGTCGCCGGTGAAAAGTTCCCTCCCAGCAGCTCAGGGTGGGGTTGGTAAGGTACTAGAGAGACCGAGCCCCGGAGTACAGGTAGATGAAACTCAGTCTGAGGAGAAAATAAGATCAAAATCTCTCAAACGGCCAAGGCCCCAATGTGTCACGGCGAAACATTTAGACGACTTATTGCATAGGGTTCTCTAACAATGTGCCATTTCCAAAAGATCTAGGGATACTCCAGCGGAGGTGCCGGTACCTCCCCCGGTGGAATCTGTGCCCGCCTCCTCTACGGACGATGAGGGTTTACTTCTCAAGTCAGTTCCCTCTCCTAGGATAATGCCGGAACAAGTTTCCATCCGCCCCCTGTCACCAGCCAAAATTAATGTGATCACAGAACCGGATATAATCATGGTTCCGACAACGTCGAACGTATCACTCTCCAACGCTGGTGGGCGTTTGCAGGGCTCGCCGGCCGAGGTCAAATAACCACTATGGATGGGAAATGAGTCACATCCTACGGTGGACGGTTCTGATTGCTCGTTGCAGACTAACAAGCTGGCGGTTAACACAAAGATGTTTCCCACGGCGGGGATGGAAACTGGTTGAGGCTCACTAACTAAGGCTACAATTTCCGAAAATGCCGTAGATTCTTGCTCACACTCAAAGGCTAGTTTTCCTAAAGTTAACGTAGCAGTCCAGCGGCCGGCGGGGACTCCAACGGATCATGTAGACTTCAGAGGCTCTCAGCTGATAGAGATACTCCAAAGATCTCGCTCACAAGTAGAGAACCAGTCCCAGACTCAGAAGGAACCAGGTAGACTTTGGCTTCTGGTTACCTCAGCAAAGACAGGAGACGGGCACAGATCTATACAGGGGGAGGTTCCAGTACCAAAGGAATGGTCTATCGAAGTAAATAGACACAAAGTCTTCAGGGCAAAAGACGCCCAAGGGAGAGTCGTAAACGTACAGATTCAGGCAGTTTCTAACCCAACTAGTATTCAATACTTTGTTTGCGAACCTAGTCAGTTGGCCCCTCTGTCTCCAGATGCCCCTAGTCGTGCCCCACTTTCCCCAGATGTCCCTAGGTGTCCAGATTGCTCGCAACGTTATGGCGTCAATGGGTGGTATTCCATAGAACTCGATGATCCAAGCTTAGCCTCTAATCGTCTTAACCCCCACCAGGATCAAAGGGAGTTAAATCTGGGAGAAGTGGGACATAGACCTTGGGTTACATGGGATCAGGAGGTCCAACAGTTTGCTATTGATGTCACTTCTAATGTTTCCTTGCCGGTTCCCCCACCTCAACATACCGAGTTTGACTGGCTAGAGCAACAGCCCGGCGGCGTCCCTCTGGCCATTTTTGAGTTCCTCATTGCCCCTTAATTAGAAGTCAAAGACTTTCCTGCTCCTTTCATAGCCCCAGACCCTATTGAACTCCAACGAGAGTTCTTAGTCCGAGATAATGCCCACCATAAGTTTATTAGCTTTCTTCTAACCAGGGACACAGTTCAAGCCATTGCTAAGCCGATGCCCAATCCACCGAAGCGACGGGATGAGTTAGTCAAGGCTTTTCAGCAATATCTCCTGCCTCGTCCGGCAAGATCTCTATTGGACATCCGGACAGCCTTGTTTGAGGCAGTCCGAGATAGACAGCTTCTCAGACTCGGTATGGTGCAGGGGTTACCCGTTAATGCTTATGACAGGGTTGTTTTCTCTCCGATATTAACAGCAGCAATGATGACTTCACAAACTCGAAGAGATGTACATACGATGCTTCAGTTAACCAAGTAGATACCGGAGTAGGTTAATCTAGGTGGCTGGCGATCAGCGGAGGCAGGATATAACCAAGCCAAACCTGCTGGTTGGGCAGTTTGTTTTCCCCTCCCATTCGCGGAAGATTTCCCGTAAAGGTTTCGCAGTTTGTCTCACCTCCCTCCCTAGGCCATGCTTGGGCACAGGGTCTCGGGGTGGGAAGAGTGTTACGTCACCCAGGCCGCGCCAGGGGTTACTGCGTTGTTTTTGTCCGGACTGTGTCCCGGCAAGCAAACGGCAGACCGGTCTAAAATGTTGGGTTCTACCGAACCCTACCGGAAAACGGGCGGAAGAAACAATCCCTTCCGCACAATTTAACCGAGGATTAGGCCACGTGAAACACTGGTAAGCGTGTCAGGCACCTTTTTGTAGAAGGCTGGGACCGCTAACAAGGTTTAGGAAACTAAGGGGAGTCTTCCAATGGCGAGGGATTCCCAAACAGGAGGCGAAGACGAGCGTCCGCCGGTCGCTGGCCATCGCCAATTGGGAACTCTGCTATTTAGGGTTACTTAGTTAAAGTGTCCCATAACTCAGCCAGGATTATCTCCCCACACATGTAACATTATGCCGGGCAGTAGGGTACATGTCAGTAAGGTGATATCCATTCCGAGTGACTCAATGTAATGTGGCTAGTCTAATAATATAAGAACGAGTATAATATCCCACAAGGTAGGATGTTAAGTTCAATTAATTACTCAAGACATGGCACGAGCATGGCGGCTCTCGGGGAAGAGTTTGTTAGTAATACTTCAATGACTAAGGACAGGTCCCCGGCGGAGATTCTCTCCTCGGGTATGTTTCAGTCCAGTCTCGTTCGCCAGGGTGCAACGGACAAGATCTCCAGGATCTAGGAAGAAGGCTTCCGATTTTATTCACCAATAGGTTAGCCAGAATGGTAACACCTTTATCAAACCTTGTCATAGGATTCAATATAACGATCCCCGTTCTTTCCCTGAGGGCCGAAGTTGTCGAGCTTTGTGCTAAAATGTTTATTTATGTTCTTCCAACCAGCGGCATGAGTAGCTTAGGCGCCGGAGGACTGGTTAGGCTAAGACCCCTAACAAGGCTACACTTTACTATTGCAGCACTTCATTCTAACCCTAGTGCCTATGGCTGGTCTCATTAACCTAGTTCGTGTGGTGACGCACAACTCTTCTAACGCTAATATAGACAAAAGAACCTAGAAAGGTTGGTCGACTGCATTTTTTCTTACCCGGTTCCCAGAGGACAAAAATATGAGCTACGGTCTACACAAAAGACCAGCTAGAAAGGGAGAAAGGGGGTAAGCCCTCTGGATGAAACATACTAGATAGTTGTTGTCAGCCCATTGTAAAAAACGAGGATCTGTACAGGTAGTACACGCTGTTTTGTCCGTTGTGTTCTTGCTCCAGAGATCCATTACAGGGTGTGGACAGCCCTTGTAACACATACGTTCCCCCTGGTAGGGCTGGCTCTACAAGCACAGCCTCCCCCCCCCCCCCCTCCCTGCACAATGTTCTTTAGTTCACCAAGTAGGGTTGCCTCAACCACAGGAACTAGGTGATGAGGCCGTAAACTCTAATGCATGTTGTTTACCAAATGATCACCGCACGATGATAAGGCTAGTTCGAATTATTCAGTCCCAGGCTATGATGACTCCTAGGCTGCTCATGCCCCTGACAATCAATGTTTTCTAGTCTTACGAAGTCATCTCACAGCGTAGGCACAGTCAGCCCACAAGTAGAAAAAGCATATCTAACCGGTGGGGCCTCCGTTTGTCCTAAGTGAGTTTTCCACGCCGGAAGAGTTTCTTCGCCCGGCCAGGTTTCGGCCGGTCAAGTCATGGACATGACCTAACTGAGCACAAAAATTGCATTTAGGTGCCTCTGGTGTATTACCATTTTAATGTTGTAACGAGGACACGCAAAGCAGGCGAATCCTCAGGTGCTATTGTATGTAAAGAATATGTTTAAGTACAACTAACTCCTTTATCTTTCCATCTGTGTTGGAACATGCTCAGGTTTCACCCGAAGCCAGGGTTCCCGTCGAGAGAGAGTTTTTGCCCTTACCTTTATTTGTCTGTACATTATATTTAAAAATGCCTCAAGGTAGGATATCCCTCATTATTTCCATAAAACATACTTCGGGCACTCTCTCTCTGACGTATCCACTAGTATACGCGTCGGGTGGTACTTTACGGCAGTGGAGCTATTGGTCTATGTGATAGTGTAAGGCCCGTAGTTGGGCAGAGAAAAAGGGGGGGGGGGGGGGAGAGTATCCCAGTATACCCAGAAAGCCCATCCGCCGGTAACACGCTCCTCCGCCGGACAAGCCCAGACGTTGCTTGTGGGTTTGAGCTGAGAGCTCAGGGTTTTTTATTTTGTTGTTTTATAGAGTATCTATCAGTATTTAAAAGAAGAGCTATGTAAAAGCTCATTTAAGTTAAGACAAGCTATGTGAAAGCTCGTCGTTATATTTTAAGTATAAGTTAAGTTTTTTTCTATCATAGTTGCAACTAGATAGTTTGGTTGAGTATGAAGACTGGTCAATTGAGACAGTTTTCATGCCAAATAATGAACTATGAACAGTGTCAAATCTGGTGGTGTGATAATAAGTTATGTAATAAGCTTCCCTTATCGCTATCAAACAGTATCTCAAGTAGAGATCCTGCAAATTTGAGCAGATCTTCTTTGAAGTGACGCACTGCTCACACTCTTTATATTTTTTATATTTCTATATTGTATGCAAACAATAAAATAGCTTATTCTGTTATACGGATTCTTGACTATGCCTTACGGGTTTGAGGCTTAAGATATTGTTACGAAAGTCCCCCTCCAGTCTTGGAATTCAGGCACCATAGTCAATGATGGAGGGGCCATTCCCTGAAGGAAATAGAGAAAACCTAATATTTAGTAGGGGCCCCGGAATCATTGACGATGTGGGCCCTCCCAGCCATCGCCTTCCCATTCGCTTGATATCTTGGGTGTTATCTTTAAATATCAGTGAAGGCCGAATGGGCGCTTGGCGATGAGCGGCAAGGAGCTACAATGCAAGAAATTCACCGAATGTGGGAAGCGTGTTATAACAGTGTTGAAGTTAATTTTTTTCCCTTTGTTCTTCTCTTATTTTTTACGAAAGTTTTTTCGTAGTGGGTACCCGATCTATGACGACACCATAAGAGAAGTTGCGTTGCACTTATGAGGAATGCTCTGTTCTTCCCTGCGGCGGTTGATTCAAACGACTGACGCGGGTGTTGAATGGAGACTATTATACTAATAGGCACCATCGTCAATGATTCCGGGGCCCCTACTAAGTAATAGGTTTTCTCTACTTCCCTCCGGAATCAAATCTATAATATAAACCCCAAGACCCAACACTACGATAAAGTAACTACAACACTAATACCATCAAAATACAGTATACCAGTTATCAAAGCACAACAATTTTGCAACATAACAACTCCAACATAACACCACCACAACTAATTAACTCACCAACAACACCAAACACTTTTTTTCCCCTCAATGGTTTTCTAAGCAACCTACGATTGTACTCCAATATCAAATACAGCGGTATTGCAATTGAACTGAGTGTTTTCCCACGTGTGTTTGTATTGGTAATATAAGTATTGTCGATATGTTGTGGTGTGGTGGCGAAGGCAAGGGTTCTATTATTATGTAGTATATTTATAACCGATATGGAGCTCTATATCCAGTCAGGTAATGAACCAGGTAATTTGTAAACAGACATAGAGTACGTTGACACATAGAGACAATATTAAACATACACAATCTCGTCAGAGGTAATTTGGTAACAGAGAACGGTTTCAGTGTTCCAATAGAATTAATATTGATGGTTAATTACAGATAATTTGCACATTTTTAAATCTGAGCATACTTCCACGGTGAATAATGTCACCAAAACTATAACATTGTTGAAAGAACATATTATTTTCAACTATTGTTGAGATTCAACAACCTCCAGTATATAATGTTTACAAATATTTACATTAGGATTGATGTATAGGATGTTAAACATAAATATATAATAGGGTTTTTAAATTAGTTGTAAAATTATTACATTATATCGTTCTTATATAACATGCAATACATTTTCTTAACTAAATAACATGAACTACAAACCAATGTTGTTCAGATATAGAAAGTAGCGTTTTTATTTGTTTGTTTTTCTCATAACAAGTGACGAATATAATAATGAAGATGTTACCCATATGTTGTGTGTGATACTGTCCATTCGACAACACTGATTGTGGGCAATCTAACATGAACTAGCTTAACCTATCATAATATATGTTATAATACTATATATAGATGTAAAGGAAAGTATTTAGTCAATATAATATTGTATATGTAGGGAGTTAATACAAAACATATGGAAATTGTTGCCATATATAGTTTGATGGTCAAAAGTCATGTTGTCTTTCTGCAACTTTGTACTGTATTTACTTTATTTCTAAAATGTTTGGTGAATACTACATACGCTAGGAAGGTGACTGTAGACATTACCCGAACCAGATTGATTTACAATTGTGAACGTAACAAAACAAAAAAAACATAGACAGCAATTCCGTTTTAGCTTACTAACTCTTTATCATCTTCTTTTCGGGATTTCAGCAAGACCTTTTCTATTGCGCTAGACGTATCTAAAGCATAAACATATAAATATTTGAGCACATACACATACACATAAATTACTAATTATGTACTGTAAATAATGCATGCTTGCATTGAGTCATAAATGGATACATATATTAATGCATGCACAAACATTGCAATACAAAACATTAAACACATTAAATACAAAACTAGTGTACTCTATAAAGAACAAGTTGACGATATGCAACACAATCTAGATCAATTGTCATGTTGGGCCCAAATTTGGCAAATGAGTTTCAATGCGGATAAATGTAAAGTACTACATATCGGATACCTGAATGAGAAAGCAAACTATTCGATGAATGGCACTCAGCTTAAGAATGTAATCAGAGAAACCGATCTGGGAGTAACAATATCGAGTAACCTAAAACCGAGTCAACAATGTTCAGAAGTTGTTAAGAAGGCAAACAAAATAATTGGCTTTATAGGCAGGTCATTTGAGCATAAATCCAAAGAAGTTATCCTAACCCTTTACAATTCCTTAGTCCGCCCTCTTCTGGAATACTGCGTTCAATCCTGGTGCCCTTATTACCAAAAAGATATAAACAAGCTAGAACGAGTTCAACGTAGAGTTACCAAAATGATACCTAGCCTAAAGAACAAACCATACAAAGAGCGTCTTAGAGAACTAAATATATTTCCTTTAACCCAGTGCAGATTAAGAGGTGACTTAATTCAAGTGTTCAAAATCATCAAAGGCATCGACAATATGAACTGTAGTAAGTACTTCACTATCGACCAATCCAATTACACGCGGGGAAACAGTTGCAAAATTATTGGTAAATCTTTTAACTCACACGAATCTAAGAATTTCTTCTTCAATCGAGTTGTCAACTTGTGGAATGGGCTTCCCGAGACGTTATAGACTGCAGCACCGTTGATTCATTTAATCTCCGCGTAGACAAATATCTCGCATCAAACCCGCGACTGACTGCGTTTGTAAATTAATAACTTTATTTTATTCTCCCAACAGTTACTAACCCATCTGTCCCCTACTAACTTCCTAATCCTGCCACGGACATTAGTTCCCTTTCCAATGTTCCCTTACCAACTCTAAACCACTGTTTGGACACTTGATCTCAGTGTTTTGGAGGACAAGCAGTCTAGAAGGGTCACTAGACCTGTTGTTGCTTGATTTCTTTTGTACTCTTTTGTACTTTGTACATATACTGTATATATATCACCCTCTTCACCCGGAGTGAGAGGACGAAGGTGAACGAATAGACGGGCGAATACAGAAAAAACAAATTCATATATAAGAAAACTGAAAATTACGCTTACACATATACCCACATAGATGCTTATGTTAGATAGATAGCATCAGCAATTGTATTTACATTTTGAATATTGAAAATATATTTGAAAACATAAAGTGGATTTGTGAGAAATGGACGTCTCTTAAGAACGTCATGTTATGAATATTGAATCTATGCCTATCCAAAGTGAGGTTTGGCATCCGCTACCCAACCTTAAGGTCGTTACACACTGACACGAAAGCCCCTCCAGGCGAGATCCCGACTTGAAATTTCAGCCTGATACGGCGAATCGGCAACATAATCGTGGATATCGGAAATTAGCGGTGGGAGACTCTCACGGTCCAAGCGGCGTATCGGGGTCGATACGAGATTTTGAGCTGTTCAAACGTTTGTGGGAATACCCCAGCAACTGTAAAAAATCGTCTGAGTCTGGTCTTTGTCACGAACTCGCCGTATCACAATCGTGTGGTCCGTATCAAAGACGTATGGTCCGTATCAAAGCCGTATGGCCCGTATCAACGTCGTCTGGTGCGTAAGCCTGCCGTGCGGACCGTATCTCTTCCGTGCGGAAAATTGGCAACGGTCGAGTTGGCAACCGCGCATCTAGCCTCAATCCGGTTGCACGTCTCACGGAGTCGATACGGCGTTGATACGATTCTTCCGAGTTGCATCGCAGTCTTTTGGGTCGCATCTTTTCCGTGGACTAGTCATGTACCCTTCGTACGACTTTTCCTATCTTCTTCGTAGCATTCTTTTTTTCACCGTATCGTATCGGCTAGAGTCTTATCAAGTCGTGCAGGAGAGATACGGTAGAGATACAACTCTAACGATGTCAGCCATTTTCGCCGCGATCTCTAGTAAATTCGGCAAGACAGGATATGTATGTGTCGTGGGTGTTCATGCGAATCGTGACAGTCTTGAAGGGGCTGTCGTGTCAGCATGCAACGACCTTTAGCCATTTATGTCTGTCTCTTTGACTGTCCTCTATTTCCTTCTGGGGTCAGTATTCTAAGAATCATCCTCCCTTCTAAAAATCTCCTACTCAACGAGACAGAGAAATGGGCGAGGAAAGTGGTCCTGGACCCTAAGAAATGGAACTGTAAAGGTTTCTGTTCGGGCTTTGTCTCGAGTCGGCCACCCCCAGCAATGGGGTATGTGCTTGAGTATACTGTATTCAGTATACTGTATACAGCGACAGAAAGCAAAGAGTAGTCATAAACGGTAAGACATCTAAATGGACCAATTTAAGTAGCGGGGTACCCCAGGGATCGGTACTACACACTGGGAAACGGTTGCAAAATTATTGGTAAATCTTTTAACTCTCACGAATCTAAGAATTTCTTCTTCAATCGAGTTGTCAACTTGTGGAATGGGCTTCCCCGAGACGTTATAGACTCCAGCACCGTTGATTCATTTAAACTTCGCCTAGACAAATATCTTGCATCAAACCCGCGACTGACTGCGTTTGTAAATGAATCACTATATTGTATCCCCCCCTCAGTTACTAACCCATCTGTCCCCTACTAACCTCCTAATCCTGCCACGGACATTAGTTGCCTTTCCAATGTTCTCTTACCCACTCTAAACCACTGTTTGGACAATTGATCCTCAGTGTTTTGGAAGACAAGCAGCCTAGAAGGATCACTAGATCTGTAGTTGCTTGATTTCCTTTGTACTCCTTTGTACAGCCATACTCTAAATATATTTTAACAATAATTGAATAAGACAAACTTTAAACAATAAGGGACCAATGTGAATGTGAAATTACGTAAAATGGGAACTATAACTTAATATAAAAGACTTGTACTATAGCATATTACTATTAACAGTGTAAGAAGTATCTTCCGTAACAGCCGATTATCGGTCATATTATAATACAATTAGATAGTTTTATATAAATACCTCAATATATTAAGTATGGGTTTTTATCTAATGCTATATTCCAGTATTAATATAAATACCAGTATTAATTAAAGTTAGAGCTTAGTAATCACGATAATGACATGACTTCTGTTGGTTTGACTAGACAAGACTGATTTGTTTTTATTACGAGATTACTATTAACAACAATTCAAATTTCAATAAGGCGAAAATCTTGCTCGCGCACCCACGAATCCAACCGGAAGATATAGCTGGTGAAGATACCGACCACTGCCCTTAATTTTCCTACCAA
Source organism: Lithodes maja (assembly GCA_037953745.1). Lineage (NCBI taxonomy): Eukaryota > Metazoa > Arthropoda > Malacostraca > Decapoda > Lithodidae > Lithodes > Lithodes maja. Next base: position 2,806 of record JBAKBP010031115.1, on the reverse strand, counting down.
CACGTCTCGTATAACCCCCTCTCCCCCTTTTTCTTCAAAGGGCTACATATTCCACCCATGATAATGCCTGACCTAATCTCGGCCGCTACCCTCTCAACAGTAATGGATGGAAGGTCTGGCTTAACCTCCAGACACATTGTGTACCACTACCCGGCCGTATTAACCTGCTTTACCAACCTGCTTAGGCTGCTCATTACCAAAGGTTAACTGGCCAGAAGTATCTTAGGAACTAAACAACCATTATGGTATGATCATGGATCAGTGCTAAAAGGCTTGTTCTGAGCAACTGTTTCTGTTTATAGTCAACACAGTTATGTCACTGGGTCAAGTAGCATCATGTTTCGTTTGACTGACGCTTTATACACACACACCATATCATCCCCGTATACTTTATTACTTATATTTATGTAGGTATGTGGTAGGGTGGATTATATCCACTAGGTTATGTTAGATGAAGCAGTTCCGAAGCTGTGTAATATTGCTATGCCTTTGCCATATTTCAACATCTAGCAGGCTTTATGACATTATGTTAAGCCATTGTCAGATGTCTACATCTGGCAGACATTACTACCCAATTCCAACATCGGACAGACATTGCTACTTTATATCAACATTTGGTAGACTCTACTACTTTATTGCAACATTTGACAGGTTACCTACACCACTACTACTCCTCGATTACGGGATTCCTGTCTTAGGTAATTATTTGTTGTTGATCTTACCTTACTCAAGGGACCCTACAGATGCGCGGATAAGGGCTACTTTTCTTATTTTGTCAATTTGATTGTCACCCCCCTATATAATTTTCAGAGTTAGGCCCTAGTTTTGTCCAGCCAGTTCACCGAGTCCATAACACTTTGTTTACATGCTAGGCTCCTCCCAGAAGTTCCCGGATGTTCATTAGCCAATCAGAGTGGAGCTTCACCTAGTGATTTATTTTCCCAACAAATTATTATTAACTTTTACAATTTCCACTTCCTTGTGTCTTCCAGTGTTCTACATATACTGTTTAAATGTATTACTTTCTCATTTCTCTACAAAAATCTGATTTTTTGGGATATCGATTTGTAAAAAATTACATATTAACTTGTACCCACAATGCACTTCGCCTGTGACGTCAGTCTCAAACCCAACCTCCATACTGGAAGGCGTCATAAACGGTGAGTTTTACTCACATTTAGGGATATTTTTGGCAGTATTTCTCTAGTATGGCTATATTTCTTCAATATATAACCGTAAATAGACCTTTAGTGATTGGATTACAGGGTCTTTTCCATGTCAAAAAGGCCTATTTCGCCCATTATATAGGGACATATCCTCAGCCACCCCACCACCCCACACACACTCAACACCTGTCCATGTGTGCAGCTGATACTGACAGATTGCATCATCGTGGCGGCGGCATTTCATGAACGATACTTTGTTGGTGTACATGTAATTACCGTCGCAAATTCACTATACGTGAACTACGAGAAACTGTCTTCTCAACCTACTGCAACCTCTTCTTCAGCCTCTCAACCTACTGCATCAACCTCTTCAGCCTCTCATTAATGTATGTTATCGTCTAGGGGACATATACTAGGTGTTAGGTCAAGGTTAGGTTAGGGTCTTTGGTTAGGTTGATGGCAAAACTTTGCTCGGATTTCAGGAATTTAGCGGGGGTGTGGGGGCGGCAGCCCCCACCCAATACCAATAATACTAGGTTAGGTTAGGTTAGGTTCGGTTAGGTTAGGCTAGGCTAGGTTAGGCTAATGTTAACCCCATAATACTAGGTTAGGTTAGGACCGTTAGGTTAATGACAAAACTTGCCTCTGATTTAATGGATTTAGCAGGGGTGTGGGGGCGGCAGCCCCCACCCATAATACTAGGTTAGGTTAGGTTAAGTTAGATTAGGTTAGGCTAATGTTAACCCCATATTACTAGGTTAGGTTAGGTTAGGTTATTTGGTTAGGTTAATGACAAAACTTGGCTCGGATTTCATGGATTTAGCGGGGGTGTGGGGGCGGCAGCCTCCACCCATAATACTAGGTTAGGTTAGGTTAGCTTAGGTTAGGTTTGGCTAATGTTAACCCCATTCTTACTGGGTTTTTCCACGTTGAAAAACAAGAAAACCCGAGCCAACTTTAAAAATGAGGTTACTGTGATTTTGGACTCTAAAAATTCGAAAAACCCCAGCCAAGTTTGGTCAACACTTTGGGGTTTTCTTCATCTGAAAAAGGGTGAAATCCGAGCCAACTTTGTTTTCCAATTTTGCACTTTTTAGACTGAACATTTGCCAAATCCGAGCCAACTTTTGCCAAAACTTAGCTCGGATTTCAAAATTTACATTTTTAGAGTTATTCACATAATACCCCTATTTTTACCCAACCCAAAACCCCGCATTCTCAAACTCTCCAATAGATTGTTGAGGTATCGGAATTACAATTAATAATACAAATGCTAATAAATAGTGCTTTCATCACTTTCTAACTAGAAAATACACACTTACAAAGCATAAAACTACAAAAATAAAATAAATAAGACCTAAAATAACAGTAGTAGTTATGTAGAATTACCCATTTGACAAACATTACTACCATCTTCCAAATTGAGGTGGACATTAGTACTTACTGTTAATCATGATTTAGCAGACATTATTACCATATGATTGTCAACATCTGGCCTACAGTAGTACCATATTACAACATCTGGCAGATAGTACTACCATTTTCCAAAATCTGACAGACATTACTACTTTATCCAAACATCTGGCCGACATTACTACCATTTTATATCCGTCAGACATTACTACAAAATTGCCACAGCA
>JBAKBP010031114.1:0-24846 GCA_037953745.1 Lithodes maja | reverse complement strand
GTCAATAGTAATATTCCGTCAATAGTAATATTCCGTCAATAGTAATATTCCGTCAATAGTAATATTCCGTCAATAGTAATACTTCCGTCAATAGTAATACTTCCGTCAATAGTAATACTTCCGTCAATAGTAATACTTCCGTCAATAGTGATATTCCGTCAATAGTGATATTCCGTCAATAGTAATATTCCGTCAATAGTAATATTCCGTCAATAGTAATATTCCGTCAATAGTGATATTCCGTCAATAGTGATATTCCGTCAATAGTGATATTCCGTCAATAGTAATACTTTCGTCAATAGTAATATTCCGTCAATAGTAATATTCCGTCAATAGTGATATTCCGTCAATAGTGATATTCCGTCAATAGTGATATTCCGTCAATAGTGATATTCCGTCAATAGTAATACTTTCGTCAATAGTAATATTCCGTCAATAGTAATATTCCGTCAATAGTAATATTCCGTCAATAGTGATATTCCGTCAATAGTGATATTCCGTCAATAGTAATACTTTCGTCAATAGTAATATTCCGTCAATAGTAATATTCCGTCAATAGTAATATTCCGTCAATAGTAATATTCCGTCAATAGTAATATTCCGTCAATAGTAATACTTCCGTCAATAGTAATACTTCCGTCAATAGTAATACTTCCGTCAATAGTAATACTTCCGTCAATAGTAATACTTCCGTCAATAGTGATATTCCGTCAATAGTGATATTCCGTCAATAGTAATATTCCGTCAATAGTGATATTCCGTCAATAGTGATATTCCGTCAATAGTGATATTCCGTCAATAGTGATATTCCGTCAATAGTAATATTCCGTCAATAGTAATATTCCGTCAATAGTAATATTCCGTCAATAGTAATACTTCCGTCAATAGTAATACTTCCGTCAATAGTAATACTTCCGTCAATAGTGATATTCCGTCAATAGTGATATTCCGTCAATAGTAATATTCCGTCAATAGTAATATTCCGTCAATAGTGATATTCCGTCAATAGTGATATTCCGTCAATAGTGATATTCCGTCAATAGTAATACTTTCGTCAATAGTAATATTCCGTCAATAGTAATATTCCGTCAATAGTGATAACCGTCAATAGTGATATTCCGTCAATAGTGATATTCCGTCAATAGTGATATTCCGTTAATAGTAATACTTTCGTCAATAGTAATACTTCCGTCAATAGTGATATTCCGTCAATAGTGATATTCCGTCAATAGTGATATTCCGTCAATAGTGATATTCCGTCAATAGTGATATTCCGTCAATAGTGATATTCCGTCAATAGTAATACTTTCGTCAATAGTGATATTCCATCAATAGTGATATTCCGTCAATAGTGATATTCCGTCAATAGTAATACTTTCGTCAATAGTGATATTCCGTCAATAGTGATATTCCGTCAATAGTGATATTCCGTCAATAGTAATACTTTCGTCAATAGTGATATTCCATCAATAGTGATATTCCGTCAATAGTGATATTCCGTCAATAGTGATATTCCGTCAATAGTAATACTTTCGTCAATAGTAATATTCCGTCAATAGTAATATTCCGTCAATAGTAATATTCCGTCAATAGTAATATTCCGTCAATAGTAATATTTCGTCAATAGTGATATTTCGTCAATAGTAATACTTTCGTCAATAGTAATATTCCGTCAATAGTGATATTCCGTCAATAGTAATATTCCGTCAATAGTAATATTCCGTCAATAGTAATATTCCGTCAATAGTAATACTTTCGTCAATAGTAATACTTTCGTCAATAGTAATACTTTCGTCAATAGTAATATTCCGTCAATAGTAATATTCCGCCAATAGTATTATTCCGTTAATAGTAATATTCCGTTAATAGTAATACTTCCGTCAATAGTAATACTTCCGTCAATAGTAATACTTCCGTCAATAGTAATACTTCCGTCAATAGTAATATTCCGTCAATAGTAATATTCCGTCAATAGTAATATTCCGTCAATAGTAATATTCCGTCAATAGTAATATTCCGTCAATAGTGATATTCCGTCAATAGTGATATTCCGTCAATAGTGATATTCCGTCAATAGTGATATTCCGTCAATAGTGATATTCCGTCAATAGTGATATTCCGTCAATAGTAATATTCCGTCAATAGTAATATTCCGTCAATAGTAATATTCCGTCAATAGTGATATTCCGTCAATAGTAATATTCCGTCAATAGTAATATTCCGTCAATAGTAATATTCCGTCAATAGTGATATTCCGTCAATAGTAATATTCCGTCAATAGTAATATTCCGTCAATAGTAATATTCCGTCAATAGTGATATTCCGTCAATAGTGATATTCCGTCAATAGTGATATTCCGTCAATAGTAATATTCCGTCAATAGTGATATTCCGTCAATAGTGATATTCCGTCAATAGTAATATTCCGTCAATAGTAATATTCCGTCAATAGTAATATTCCGTCAATAGTAATATTCCGTCAATAGTAATATTCCGTCAATAGTAATATTCCGTCAATAGTAATATTCCGTCAATAGTGATATTCCGTCAATAGTGATATTCCGTCAATAGTGATATTCCGTCAATAGTGATATTCCGTCAATAGTGATATTCCGTCAATAGTGATATTCCGTCAATAGTGATATTCCGTCAATAGTAATATTCCGTCAATAGTAATATTCCGTCAATAGTAATATTCCGTCGATAGTAATATTCCGTCAATAGTAATATTCCGTCAATAGTAATATTCCGTCAATAGTGATATTCCGTCAATAGAGATATTCCGTCAATAGTGATATTCCGTCAATAGTGATATTCCGTCAATAGTAATATTCCGTCAATAGTAATATTCCGTCAATAGTAATATTCCGTCAATAGTGATATTCCGTCAATAGTGATATTCCGTCAATAGTAATATTCCGTCAATAGTGATATTCCGTCAATAGTGATATTCCGTCAATAGTGATATTCCGTCAATAGTGATATTCCGTCAATAGTGATATTCCATCAATAGTGATATTCCGTCAATAGTGATATTCCGTCAATAGTGATATTCCGTCAATAGTGATATTCCGTCAATAGTGATATTCCGTCAATAGTGATATTCCGTCAATTGTGATATTCCGTCAATAGTGATATTCCGTCAATAGTAATATTCCGTCAATAGTAATATTCCGTCAATAGTGATATTCCGTCAATAGTAATATTCCGTCAATAGTGATATTCCGTCAATAGTGATATTCCGTCAATAGTAATATTCCGTCAATAGTAATATTCCGTCAATAGTGATATTCCGTCAATAGTGATATTCCGTCAATAGTAATATTCCGTCAATAGTAATATTCCGTCAATAGTAATATTCCGTCAATAGTAATATTCCGTCAATAGTGATATTCCGTCAATAGTGATATTCCGTCAATAGTAATATTCCGTCAATAGTAATATTCCGTCAATAGTGATATTCCGTCAATAGTGATATTCCGTCAATAGTAATATTCCGTCAATAGTAATATTCCGTCAATAGTAATATTCCGTCAATAGTAATACTTTCGTCAATAGTAATCATTTCGTCAATAGTAATACTTTCGTCAATAGTAATATTCCGTCAATAGTAATATTCCGTCAATAGTAATATTCCGTTAATAGTAATATTCCGTTAATAGTAATACTTTCGTCAATAGTGATATTCCGTCAATAGTGATCCGTCAATAGTGATATTCCGTCAATAGTAATACTTTCGTCAATAGTGATATTCCATCAATAGTGATATTCCGTCAATAGTGATATTCCGTCAAGAGTAATATTCCGTCAATAGTAATATTCCGTCGATAGTAATATTCCGTCAATAGTAATATTCCGTCAATAGTAATATTCCGTCAATAGTGATATTCCGTCAATAGTGATATTCCGTCAATAGTGATATTCCGTCAATAGTGATATTCCGTCAATAGTAATATTCCGTCAATAGTAATATTCCGTCAATAGTAATATTCCGTCAATAGTGATATTCCGTCAATAGTGATATTCCGTCAATAGTAATATTCCGTCAATAGTGATATTCCGTCAATAGTGATATTCCGTCAATAGTGATATTCCGTCAATAGTGATATTCCATCAATAGTGATATTCCGTCAATAGTGATATTCCGTCAATAGTGATATTCCGTCAATAGTGATATTCCGTCAATAGTGATATTCCGTCAATAGTAATATTCCGTCAATAGTAATATTCCGTCAATAGTAATATTCCGTCAATAGTAATATTCCGTCAATAGTAATACTTCCATCAATAGTAATACTTCCGTCAATAGTAATACTTCCGTCAATAGTGATATTCCGTCAATAGTGATATTCCGTCAATAGTAATATTCCGTCAATAGTAATATTCCGTCAATAGTAATATTCCGTCAATAGTGATATTCCGTCAATAGTGATATTCCGTCAATAGTGATATTCCGTCAATAGTAATACTTTCGTCAATAGTAATATTCCGTCAATAGTAATATTCCGTCAATAGTAATATTCCGTCAATAGTGATATTCCGTCAATAGTGATATTCCGTCAATAGTGATATACTGTCAATAGTGATATTCCGTCAATAGTAATACTTTCGTCAATAGTAATATTCCGTCAATAGTAATATTCCGTCAATAGTAATATTCCGTCAATAGTGATATTCCGTCAATAGTGATATTCCGTCAATAGTAATACTTTCGTCAATAGTAATATTCCGTCAATAGTAATATTCCGTCAATAGTAATATTCCGTCAATAGTAATATTCCGTCAATAGTAATACTTCCGTCAATAGTAATACTTCCGTCAATAGTAATACTTCCGTCAATAGTAATACTTCCGTCAATAGTAATACTTCCGTCAATAGTGATATTCCGTCAATAGTGATATTCCGTCAATAGTAATATTCCGTCAATAGTGATATTCCGTCAATAGTGATATTCCGTCAATAGTGATATTCAGTCAATAGTGATATTCCGTCAATAGTAATATTCCGTCAATAGTAATATTCCGTCAATAGTAATATTCCGTCAATAGTAATACTTCCGTCAATAGTAATACTTCCGTCAATAGTAATACTTCCGTCAATAGTGATATTCCGTCAATAGTGATATTCCGTCAATAGTAATATTCCGTCAATAGTAATATTCCGTCAATAGTAATATTCCGTCAATAGTGATATTCCGTCAATAGTGATATTCCGTCAATAGTGATATTCCGTCAATAGTAATACTTTCGTCAATAGTAATATTCCGTCAATAGTAATATTCCGTCAATAGTGATAACCGTCAATAGTGATATTCCGTCAATAGTGATATTCCGTCAATAGTGATATTCCGTTAATAGTAATACTTTCGTCAATAGTAATACTTCCGTCAATAGTGATATTCCGTCAATAGTGATATTCCGTCAATAGTGATATTCCGTCAATAGTGATATTCCGTCAATAGTGATATTCCGTCAATAGTGATATTCCGTCAATAGTGATATTCCGTCAATAGTGATATTCCGTCAATAGTGATATTCCGTCAATAGTAATACTTTCGTCAATAGTGATATTCCATCAATAGTGATATTCCGTCAATAGTGATATTCCGTCAATAGTAATACTTTCGTCAATAGTGATATTCCGTCAATAGTGATATTCCGTCAATAGTGATATTCCGTCAATAGTAATACTTTCGTCAATAGTGATATTCCATCAATAGTGATATTCCGTCAATAGTGATATTCCGTCAATAGTGATATTCCATCAATAGTAATACTTTCGTCAATAGTAATATTCCGTCAATAGTAATATTCCGTCAATAGTAATATTCCGTCAATAGTAATATTTCGTCAATAGTGATATTTCGTCAATAGTAATACTTTCGTCAATAGTAATATTCCGTCAATAGTGATATTCCGTCAATAGTAATATTCCGTCAATAGTAATACTTTCGTCAATAGTAATACTTTCGTCAATAGTAATACTTTCGTCAATAGTAATATTCCGTCAATAGTAATATTCCGTCAATAGTATTATTCCGTTAATAGTAATATTCCGTTAATAGTAATACTTCCGTCAATAGTAATACTTCCGTCAATAGTAATACTTCCGTCAATAGTAATACTTCCGTCAATAGTGATATTCCGTCAATAGTAATATTCCGTCAATAGTAATATTCCGTCAATAGTAATATTCCGTCAATAGTAATATTCCGTCAATAGTAATATTCCGTCAATAGTGATATTCCGTCAATAGTGATATTCCGTCAATAGTGATATTCCGTCAATAGTGATATTCCGTCAATAGTGATATTCCGTCAATAGTAATATTCCGTCAATAGTAATATTCCGTCAATAGTAATATTCCGTCAATAGTGATATTCCGTCAATAGTAATATTCCGTCAATAGTAATATTCCGTCAATAGTAATATTCCGTCAATAGTGATATTCCGTCAATAGTAATATTCTGTCAATAGTAATATTCCGTCAATAGTAATATTCCGTCAATAGTAATATTCCGTCAATAGTGATATTCCATCAATAGTGATATTCCGTCAATAGTGATATTCCGTCAATAGTAATATTCCGTCAATAGTGATATTCCGTCAATAGTGATATTCCGTCAATAGTAATATTCCGTCAATAGTAATATTCCGTCAATAGTAATATTCCGTCAATAGTAATATTCCGTCAATAGTAATATTCCGTCAATAGTGATATTCCGTCAATAGTGATATTCCGTCAATAGTGATATTCCGTCAATAGTGATATTCCGTCAATAGTGATATTCCGTCAATAGTAATATTCCGTCAATAGTAATATTCCGTCAATAGTAATATTCCGTCGATAGTAATATTCCGTCAATAGTATATTATTCCGTCAATAGTAATATTCCGTCAATAGTGATATTCCGTCAATAGTGATATTCCGTCAATAGTGATATTCCGTCAATAGTGATATTCCGTCAATAGTAATATTCCGTCAATAGTAATATTCCGTCAATAATGATATTCCGTCAATAATGATATTCCGTCAATAGTGATATTCCGTCAATAGTGATATTCCGTCAATAGTGATATTCCGTCAATAGTGATATTCCGTCAATAGTAATATTCCGTCAATAGTAATATTCCGTCAATAGTAATATTCCGTCAATAGTAATATTCCGTCAATAGTAATACTTCCGTCTATAGTGATATTCCGTCAATAGTGATATTCCGTCAATAGTGATATTCCGTCAATAGTGATATTCCGTCAATAGTAATATTCCGTCAATAGTAATATTCCGTCAATAATGATATTCCGTCAATAATGATATTCCGTCAATAGTGATATTCCGTCAATAGTGATATTCCGTCAATAGTGATATTCCGTCAATAGTGATATTCCGTCAATAGTAATACTTCCGTCAATAGTAATACTTCCGTCAATAGTAATATTCCGTCAATAGTGATATTCCGTCAATAGTGATATTCCGTCATTAGTAATATTCCGTCAATAGTAATATTCCGTCAATAGTAATACTTCCGTCAATAGTGATATTCCGTCAATAGTGATATTCCGTCAATAGTGATATTCCGTCAATAGTAATATTCCGTCAATAGTAATATTCCATCAATAGTAATATTCCGTCAATAGTAATATTCCGTCAATAGTAATATTCCGTCAATAGTAATATTCCGTCAATAGTAATACTTCCGTCAATAGTAATACTTCCGTCAATAGTAATACTTCCGTCAATAGTGATATTCCGTCAATAGTGATATTCCGTCAATAGTAATATTCCGTCAATAGTAATATTCCGTCAATAGTAATATTCCGTCAATAGTGATATTCCGTCAATAGTGATATTCCGTCAATAGTGATATTCCGTCAATAGTAATACTTTCGTCAATAGTAATATTCCGTCAATAGTAATATTCCGTCAATAGTCATATTCCGTCAATAGTGATATTCCGTCAATAGTGATATTCCGTCAATAGTGATATTCCGTCAATAGTGATATTCCGTCAATAGTAATACTTTCGTCAATTGTAATATTCCGTCAATAGTAATATTCCGTCAATAGTAATATTCCGTCAATAGTGATATTCCGTCAATAGTGATATTCCGTCAATAGTAATACTTTCGTCAATAGTAATATTCCGTCAATAGTAATATTCCGTCAATAGTAATATTCCGTCAATAGTAATATTCCGTCAATAGTAATATTCCGTCAATAGTAATATTCCGTCAATACTGATATTCCGTCAATAATGATATTCCGTCAATAATGATATTCCGTCAATAGTGATATTCCGTCAATAGTGATATTCCGTCAATAGTGATATTCCGTCAATAGTGATATTCCGTCAATAGTGATATTCCGTCAATAGTGATATTCCGTCAATAGTAATATTCCGTCAATAGTAATATTCCGTCAATAGTAATATTCCGTCAATAGTAATATTCCGTCAATAGTAATACTTCCGTCAATAGTGATATTCCGTCAATAGTGATATTCCGTCAATAGTGATATTCCGTCAATAGTAATATTCCGTCAATAGTAATATTCCGTCAATAGTAATATTTCGTCAATAGTGATATTTCGTCAATAGTAATACTTTCGTCAATAGTAATACTTTCGTCAATAGTAATATTCCGTCAATAGTGATATTCCGTCAATAGTGATATTCCGTCAATAGTAATATTCCGTCAATAGTAATATTCCGTCAATAGTAATATTTCGTCAATAGTAATACTTTCGTCAATAGTAATACTTTCGTCAATAGTAATACTTTCGTCAATCGTAATATTCCGTCAATAGTGATATTCCGTCAATAGTGATATTCCGTCAATAGTGATATTCCGTCAATAGTGATATTCCGTCACTAGTAATATTCCGTCAATAGTAATATTCCGTCAATAGTAATATTCCGTCAATAATGATATTCCGTCAATAATGATATTCCGTCAATAGTGATATTCCGTCAATAGTGATATTCCGTCAATAGTGATATTCCGTCAATAGTCATATTCCGTCAATAGTAATATTCCGTCAATAGTAATATTCCGTCAATAGTAATATTCCGTCAATAGTAATATTCCGTCAATAGTAATATTCCGTCAATAGTAATACTTCCGTCAATAGTGATATTCCGTCAATAGTGATATTCCGTCAATAGTGATATTCCGTCAATAGTAATATTCCGTCAATAGTAATATTCCGTCAATAATGATATTCCGTCAATAATGATATTCCGTCAATAGTGATATTCCGTCAATAGTGATATTCCGTCAATAGTGATATTCCGTCAATAGTAATACTTCCGTCAATAGTAATACTTCCGTCAATAGTAATATTCCGTCAATAGTAATATTCCGTCAATAGTGATATTCCGTCATTAGTAATATTCCGTCAATAGTAATATTCCGTCAATAGTAATACTTCCGTCAATAGTGATATTCCGTCAATAGTGATATTCCGTCAATAGTGATATTCCGTCAATAGTGATATTCCGTCAATAGTAATATTCCGTCAATAGTAATATTCCGTCAATAGTAATATTCCGTCAATATTAATATTCCGTCAATAGTAATATTCCGTCAATAGTAATACTTCCGTCAATAGTAATACTTCCGTCAATAGTAATACTTCCGTCAATAGTGATATTCCGTCAATAGTGATATTCCGTCAATAGTAATATTCCGTCAATAGTAATATTCCGTCAATAGTAATATTCCGTCAATAGTGATATTCCGTCAATAGTGATATTCCGTCAATAGTGATATTCCGTCAATAGTAATACTTCCGTCAATAGTAATACTTCCGTCAATAGTGATATTCCGTCAATAGTGATATTCCGTCAATAGTAATATTCCGTCAATAGTAATATTCCGTCAATAGTAATATTCCGTCAATAGTGATATTCCGTCAATAGTGATATTCCGTCAATAGTGATATTCCGTCAATAGTAATACTTTCGTCAATAGTAATATTCCGTCAATAGTAATATTCCGTCAATAGTAATATTCCGTCAATAGTGATATTCCGTCAATAGTGATATTCCGTCAATAGTGATATTCCGTCAATAGTGATATTCCGTCAATAGTAATACTTTCGTCAATAGTAATATTCCGTCAATAGTAATATTCCGTCAATAGTAATATTCCGTCAATAGTGATATTCCGTCAATAGTGATATTCCGTCAATAGTAATACTTTCGTCAATAGTAATATTCCGTCAATAGTAATATTCCGTCAATAGTAATATTCCGTCAATAGTAATATTCCGTCAATAGTAATATTCCGTCAATAGTAATACTTCCGTCAATAGTAATACTTCCGTCAATAGTAATACTTCCGTCAATAGTAATACTTCCGTCAATAGTAATACTTCCGTCAATAGTGATATTCCGTCAATAGTGATATTCCGTCAATAGTAATATTCCGTCAATAGTGATATTCCGTCAATAGTGATATTCCGTCAATAGTGATATTCCGTCAATAGTGATATTCCGTCAATAGTAATATTCCGTCAATAGTAATATTCCGTCAATAGTAATATTCCGTCAATAGTAATACTTCCGTCAATAGTAATACTTCCGTCAATAGTAATACTTCCGTCAATAGTGATATTCCGTCAATAGTGATATTCCGTCAATAGTAATATTCCGTCAATAGTAATATTCCGTCAATAGTAATATTCCGTCAATAGTGATATTCCGTCAATAGTGATATTCCGTCAATAGTGATATTCCGTCAATAGTAATACTTTCGTCAATAGTAATATTCCGTCAATAGTAATATTCCGTCAATAGTAATACTTCCGTCAATAGTAATACTTCCGTCAATAGTAATACTTCCGTCAATAGTGATATTCCGTCAATAGTGATATTCCGTCAATAGTAATATTCCGTCAATAGTAATATTCCGTCAATAGTAATATTCCGTCAATAGTAATATTCCGTCAATAGTAATACTTCCGTCAATAGTAATACTTCCGTCAATAGTAATACTTCCGTCAATAGTAATACTTCCGTCAATAGTGATATTCCGTCAATAGTGATATTCCGTCAATAGTAATATTCCGTCAATAGTAATATTCCGTCAATAGTAATATTCCGTCAATAGTGATATTCCGTCAATAGTGATATTCCGTCAATAGTGATATTCCGTCAATAGTAATACTTTCGTCAATAGTAATATTCCGTCAATAGTAATATTCCGTCAATAGTAATATTCCGTCAATAGTGATATTCCGTCAATAGTGATATTCCGTCAATAGTGATATTCCGTCAATAGTGATATTCCGTCAATAGTAATACTTTCGTCAATAGTAATATTCCGTCAATAGTAATATTCCGTCAATAGTAATATTCCGTCAATAGTGATATTCCGTCAATAGTGATATTCCGTCAATAGTAATACTTTCGTCAATAGTAATATTCCGTCAATAGTAATATTCCGTCAATAGTAATATTCCGTCAATAGTAATATTCCGTCAATAGTAATATTCCGTCAATAGTAATACTTCCGTCAATAGTAATACTTCCGTCAATAGTAATACTTCCGTCAATAGTAATACTTCCGTCAATAGTAATACTTCCGTCAATAGTGATATTCCGTCAATAGTGATATTCCGTCAATAGTAATATTCCGTCAATAGTGATATTCCGTCAATAGTGATATTCCGTCAATAGTGATATTCCGTCAATAGTGATATTCCGTCAATAGTAATATTCCGTCAATAGTAATATTCCGTCAATAGTAATATTCCGTCAATAGTAATACTTCCGTCAATAGTAATACTTCCGTCAATAGTAATACTTCCGTCAATAGTGATATTCCGTCAATAGTGATATTCCGTCAATAGTAATATTCCGTCAATAGTAATATTCCGTCAATAGTAATATTCCGTCAATAGTGATATTCCGTCAATAGTGATATTCCGTCAATAGTGATATTCCGTCAATAGTAATACTTTCGTCAATAGTAATATTCCGTCAATAGTAATATTCCGTCAATAGTGATAACCGTCAATAGTGATATTCCGTCAATAGTGATATTCCGTTAATAGTAATACTTTCGTCAATAGTAATACTTCCGTCAATAGTGATATTCCGTCAATAGTGATATTCCGTCAATAGTGATATTCCGTCAATAGTGATATTCCGTCAATAGTGATATTCCGTCAATAGTGATATTCCGTCAATAGTGATATTCCGTCAATAGTGATATTCCGTCAATAGTGATATTCCGTCAATAGTAATACTTTCGTCAATAGTGATATTCCATCAATAGTGATATTCCGTCAATAGTGATATTCCGTCAATAGTAATACTTTCGTCAATAGTGATATTCCGTCAATAGTGATATTCCGTCAATAGTGATATTCCGTCAATAGTAATACTTTCGTCAATAGTGATATTCCATCAATAGTGATATTCCGTCAATAGTGATATTCCGTCAATAGTGATATTCCGTCAATAGTAATACTTTCGTCAATAGTAATATTCCGTCAATAGTAATATTCCGTCAATAGTAATATTCCGTCAATAGTAATATTCCGTCAATAGTAATATTTCGTCAATAGTGATATTTCGTCAATAGTAATACTTTCGTCAATAGTAATATTCCGTCAATAGTGATATTCCGTCAATAGTAATATTCCGTCAATAGTAATATTCCGTCAATAGTAATATTCCGTCAATAGTAATACTTTCGTCAATAGTAATACTTTCGTCAATAGTAATACTTTCGTCAATAGTAATATTCCGTCAATAGTAATATTCTGTCAATAGTATTATTCCGTTAATAGTAATATTCCGTTAATAGTAATACTTCCGTCAATAGTAATACTTCCGTCAATAGTAATACTTCCGTCAATAGTAATACTTCCGTCAATAGTGATATTCCGTCAATAGTAATATTCCGTCAATAGTAATATTCCGTCAATAGTAATATTCCGTCAATAGTAATATTCCGTCAATAGTAATATTCCGTCAATAGTAATATTCCGTCAATAGTGATATTCCGTCAATAGTGATATTCCGTCAATAGTGATATTCCGTCAATAGTGATATTCCGTCAATAGTGATATTCCGTCAATAGTGATATTCCGTCAATAGTAATATTCCGTCAATAGTAATATTCCGTCAATAGTAATATTCCGTCAATAGTGATATTCCGTCAATAGTAATATTCCGTCAATAGTAATATTCCGTCAATAGTAATATTCCGTCAATAGTGATATTCCGTCAATAGTGATATTCCGTCAATAGTAATATTCCGTCAATAGTAATATTCCGTCAATAGTAATATTCCGTCAATAGTGATATTCCGTCAATAGTGATATTCCGTCAATAGTGATATTCCGTCAATAGTAATATTCCGTCAATAGTGATATTCCGTCAATAGTGATATTCCGTCAATAGTAATATTCCGTCAATAGTAATATTCCGTCAATAGTAATATTCCGTCAATAGTAATATTCCGTCAATAGTAATATTCCGTCAATAGTAATATTCCGTCAATAGTGATATTCCGTCAATAGTGATATTCCGTCAATAGTGATATTCCGTCAATAGTGATATTCCGTCAATAGTGATATTCCGTCAATAGTGATATTCCGTCAATAGTGATATTCCGTCAATAGTAATATTCCGTCAATAGTAATATTCCGTCAATAGTAATATTCCGTCGATAGTAATATTCCGTCAATAGTAATATTCCGTCAATAGTAATATTCCGTCAATAGTGATATTCCGTCAATAGTGATATTCCGTCAATAGTGATATTCCGTCAATAGTGATATTCCGTCAATAGTAATATTCCGTCAATAGTAATATTCCGTCAATAGTAATATTCCGTCAATAGTGATATTCCGTCAATAGTGATATTCCGTCAATAGTAATATTCCGTCAATAGTGATATTCCGTCAATAGTGATATTCCGTCAATAGTGATATTCCGTCAATAGTGATATTCCGTCAATAGTGATATTCCATCAATAGTGATATTCCGTCAATAGTGATATTCCGTCAATAGTGATATTCCGTCAATAGTGATATTCCGTCAATAGTGATATTCCGTCAATAGTGATATTCCGTCAATAGTGATATTCCGTCAATAGTGATATTCCGTCAATAGTGATATTCCGTCAATAGTAATATTCCGTCAATAGTGATATTCCGTCAATAGTAATATTCCGTCAATAGTGATATTCCGTCAATAGTGATATTCCGTCAATAGTAATATTCCGTCAATAGTAATATTCCGTCAATAGTGATATTCCGTCAATAGTGATATTCCGTCAATAGTAATATTCCGTCAATAGTAATATTCCGTCAATAGTAATATTCCGTCAATAGTGATATTCCGTCAATAGTGATATTCCGTCAATAGTAATATTCCGTCAATAGTAATATTCCGTCAATAGTGATATTCCGTCAATAGTGATATTCCGTCAATAGTAATATTCCGTCAATAGTAATATTCCGTCAATAGTAATACTTTCGTCAATAGTAATACTTTCGTCAATAGTAATACTTTCGTCAATAGTAATATTCCGTCAATAGTAATATTCCGTCAATAGTAATATTCCGTTAATAGTAATATTCCGTTAATAGTAATACTTTCGTCAATAGTGATATTCCGTCAATAGTGATATTCCGTCAATAGTGATATTCCGTCAATAGTAATACTTTCGTCAATAGTGATATTCCATCAATAGTGATATTCCGTCAATAGTGATATTCCGTCAATAGTAATATTCCGTCAATAGTAATATTCCGTCGATAGTAATATTCCGTCAATAGTAATATTCCGTCAATAGTAATATTCCGTCAATAGTGATATTCCGTCAATAGTGATATTCCGTCAATAGTGATATTCCGTCAATAGTGATATTCCGTCAATAGTAATATTCCGTCAATAGTAATATTCCGTCAATAGTGATATTCCGTCAATAGTGATATTCCGTCAATAGTAATATTCCGTCAATAGTGATATTCCGTCAATAGTGATATTCCGTCAATAGTGATATTCCGTCAATAGTGATATTCCATCAATAGTGATATTCCGTCAATAGTGATATTCCGTCAATAGTGATATTCCGTCAATAGTGATATTCCGTCAATAGTGATATTCCGTCAATAGTGATATTCCGTCAATAGTAATATTCCGTCAATAGTAATATTCCGTCAATAGTAATATTCCGTCAATAGTAATATTCCGTCAATAGTAATACTTCCATCAATAGTAATACTTCCGTCAATAGTAATACTTCCGTCAATAGTGATATTCCGTCAATAGTGATATTCCGTCAATAGTAATATTCCGTCAATAGTAATATTCCGTCAATAGTAATATTCCGTCAATAGTGATATTCCGTCAATAGTGATATTCCGTCAATAGTGATATTCCGTCAATAGTAATACTTTCGTCAATAGTAATATTCCGTCAATAGTAATATTCCGTCAATAGTAATATTCCGTCAATAGTGATATTCCGTCAATAGTGATATTCCGTCAATAGTGATATTCTGTCAATAGTGATATTCCGTCAATAGTAATACTTTCGTCAATAGTAATATTCCGTCAATAGTAATATTCCGTCAATAGTAATATTCCGTCAATAGTGATATTCCGTCAATAGTGATATTCCGTCAATAGTAATACTTTCGTCAATAGTAATATTCCGTCAATAGTAATATTCCGTCAATAGAATATTCCGTCAATAGTAATATTCCGTCAATAGTAATATTCCGTCAATAGTAATACTTCCGTCAATAGTAATACTTCCGTCAATAGTAATACTTCCGTCAATAGTAATACTTCCGTCAATAGTAATACTTCCGTCAATAGTGATATTCCGTCAATAGTGATATTCCGTCAATAGTGATATTCCGTCAATAGTGATATTCCGTCAATAGTGATATTCCGTCAATAGTGATATTCCGTCAATAGTAATATTCCGTCAATAGTAATATTCCGTCAATAGTAATATTCCGTCAATAGTAATACTTCCGTCAATAGTAATACTTCCGTCAATAGTAATACTTCCGTCAATAGTGATATTCCGTCAATAGTGATATTCCGTCAATAGTAATATTCCGTCAATAGTAATATTCCGTCAATAGTAATATTCCGTCAATAGTGATATTCCGTCAATAGTGATATTCCGTCAATAGTGATATTCCGTCAATAGTAATACTTTCGTCAATAGTAATATTCCGTCAATAGTAATATTCCGTCAATAGTGATAACCGTCAATAGTGATATTCCGTCAATAGTGATATTCCGTCAATAGTGATATTCCGTTAATAGTAATACTTTCGTCAATAGTAATACTTCCGTCAATAGTGATATTCCGTCAATAGTGATATTCCGTCAATAGTGATATTCCGTCAATAGTGATATTCCGTCAATAGTGATATTCCGTCAATAGTGATATTCCGTCAATAGTGATATTCCGTCAATAGTGATATTCCGTCAATAGTGATATTCCGTCAATAGTAATACTTTCGTCAATAGTGATATTCCATCAATAGTGATATTCCGTCAATAGTGATATTCCGTCAATAGTAATACTTTCGTCAATAGTGATATTCCGTCAATAGTGATATTCCGTCAATAGTGATATTCCGTCAATAGTAATACTTTCGTCAATAGTGATATTCCATCAATAGTGATATTCCGTCAATAGTGATATTCCGTCAATAGTGATATTCCATCAATAGTAATACTTTCGTCAATAGTAATATTCCGTCAATAGTAATATTCCGTCAATAGTAATATTCCGTCAATAGTAATATTTCGTCAATAGTGATATTTCGTCAATAGTAATACTTTCGTCAATAGTAATATTCCGTCAATAGTGATATTCCGTCAATAGTAATATTCCGTCAATAGTAATACTTTCGTCAATAGTAATACTTTCGTCAATAGTAATACTTTCGTCAATAGTAATATTCCGTCAATAGTAATATTCCGTCAATAGTATTATTCCGTTAATAGTAATATTCCGTTAATAGTAATACTTCCGTCAATAGTAATACTTCCGTCAATAGTAATACTTCCGTCAATAGTAATACTTCCGTCAATAGTGATATTCCGTCAATAGTAATATTCCGTCAATAGTAATATTCCGTCAATAGTAATATTCCGTCAATAGTAATATTCCGTCAATAGTAATATTCCGTCAATAGTGATATTCCGTCAATAGTGATATTCCGTCAATTGTGATATTCCGTCAATAGTGATATTCCGTCAATAGTGATATTCCGTCAATAGTAATATTCCGTCAATAGTAATATTCCGTCAATAGTGATATTCCGTCAATAGTGATATTCCGTCAATAGTAATATTCCGTCAATAGTAATATTCCGTCAATAGTGATATTCCGTCAATAGTGATATTCCGTCAATAGTAATATTCCGTCAATAGTAATATTCCGTCAATAGTAATATTCCGTCAATAGTGATATTCCGTCAATAGTGATATTCCGTCAATAGTGATATTCCGTCAATAGTAATATTCCGTCAATAGTGATATTCCGTCAATAGTGATATTCCGTCAATAGTAATATTCCGTCAATAGTAATATTCCGTCAATAGTAATATTCCGTCAATAGTAATATTCCGTCAATAGTAATATTCCGTCAATAGTAATATTCCGTCAATAGTAATATTCCGTCAATAGTGATATTCCGTCAATAGTGATATTCCGTCAATAGTGATATTCCGTCAATAGTGATATTCCGTCAATAGTGATATTCCGTCAATAGTAATATTCCGTCAATAGTAATATTCCGTCAATAGTAATATTCCGTCGATAGTAATATTCCGTCAATAGTAATATTCCGTCAATAGTAATATTCCGTCAATAGTGATATTCCGTCAATAGTGATATTCCGTCAATAGTGATATTCCGTCAATAGTGATATTCCGTCAATAGTAATATTCCGTCAATAGTAATATTCCGTCAATAATGATATTCCGTCAATAATGATATTCCGTCAATAGTGATATTCCGTCAATAGTGATATTCCGTCAATAGTGATATTCCGTCAATAGTGATATTCCGTCAATAGTAATATTCTGTCAATAGTAATATTCCGTCAATAGTAATATTCCGTCAATAGTAATACTTCTGTCTATAGTGATATTCCGTCAATAGTGATATTCCGTCAATAGTGATATTCCGTCAACAGTGATATTCCGTCAATAGTAATATTCCGTCAATAGTAATATTCCGTCAATAATGATATTCCGTCAATAATGATATTCCGTCAATAGTGATATTCCGTCAATAGTGATATTCCGTCAATAGTGATATTCCGTCAATAGTGATATTCCGTCAATAGTAATACTTCCGTCAATAGTAATACTTCCGTCAATAGTAATATTCCGTCAATAGTGATATTCCGTCAATAGTGATATTCCGTCATAAGTAATATTCCGTCAATAGTAATATTCCGTCAATAGTAATACTTCCGTCAATAGTGATATTCCGTCAATAGTGATATTCCGTCAATAGTGATATTCCGTCAATAGTAATATTCCGTCAATAGTAATATTCCGTCAATAGTAATATTCCGTCAATAGTAATATTCCGTCAATAGTAATATTCCGTCAATAGTAATACTTCCGTCAATAGTAATACTTCCGTCAATAGTAATACTTCCGTCAATAGTAATACTTCCGTCAATAGTGATATTCCGTCAATAGTGATATTCCGTCAATAGTAATATTCCGTCAATAGTAATATTCCGTCAATAGTAATATTCCGTCAATAGTGATATTCCGTCAATAGTGATATTCCGTCAATAGTGATATTCCGTCAATAGTAATACTTTCGTCAATAGTAATATTCCGTCAATAGTAATATTCCGTCAATAGTAATATTCCGTCAATAGTGATATTCCGTCAATAGTGATATTCCGTCAATAGTGATATTCCGTCAATAGTGATATTCCGTCAATAGTAATACTTTCGTCAATTGTAATATTCCGTCAATAGTAATATTCCGTCAATAGTAATATTCCGTCAATAGTGATATTCCGTCAATAGTGATATTCCGTCAATAGTAATACTTTCGTCAATAGTAATATTCCGTCAATAGTAATATTCCGTCAATAGTAATATTCCGTCAATAGTAATATTCCGTCAATAGTAATATTCCGTCAATAGTAATATTCCGTCAATAATGATATTCCGTCAATAATGATATTCCGTCAATAATGATATTCCGTCAATAGTGATATTCCGTCAATAGTGATATTCCGTCAATAGTGATATTCCGTCAATAGTGATATTCCGTCAATAGTAATACTTCCGTCAATAGTAATACTTCCGTCAATAGTAATATTCCGTCAATAGTAATATTCCGTCAATAGTGATATTCCGTCATTAGTAATATTCCGTCAATAGTAATATTCCGTCAATAGTAATACTTCCGTCAATAGTGATATTCCGTCAATAGTGATATTCCGTCAATAGTGATATTCCGTCAATAGTGATATTCCGTCAATAGTAATATTCCGTCAATAGTAATATTCCGTCAATAGTAATATTCCGTCAATATTAATATTCCGTCAATAGTAATATTCCGTCAATAGTAATACTTCCGTCAATAGTAATACTTCCGTCAATAGTAATACTTCCGTCAATAGTGATATTCCGTCAATAGTGATATTCCGTCAATAGTAATATTCCGTCAATAGTAATATTCCGTCAATAGTAATATTCCGTCAATAGTGATATTCCGTCAATAGTGATATTCCGTCAATAGTGATATTCCGTCAATAGTAATACTTCCGTCAATAGTAATACTTCCGTCAATAGTGATATTCCGTCAATAGTGATATTCCGTCAATAGTAATATTCCGTCAATAGTAATATTCCGTCAATAGTAATATTCCGTCAATAGTGATATTCCGTCAATAGTGATATTCCGTCAATAGTGATATTCCGTCAATAGTAATACTTTCGTCAATAGTAATATTCCGTCAATAGTAATATTCCGTCAATAGTAATATTCCGTCAATAGTGATATTCCGTCAATAGTGATATTCCGTCAATAGTGATATTCCGTCAATAGTGATATTCCGTCAATAGTAATACTTTCGTCAATAGTAATATTCCGTCAATAGTAATATTCCGTCAATAGTAATATTCCGTCAATAGTGATATTCCGTCAATAGTGATATTCCGTCAATAGTAATACTTTCGTCAATAGTAATATTCCGTCAATAGTAATATTCCGTCAATAGTAATATTCCGTCAATAGTAATATTCCGTCAATAGTAATATTCCGTCAATAGTAATACTTCCGTCAATAGTAATACTTCCGTCAATAGTAATACTTCCGTCAATAGTAATACTTCCGTCAATAGTAATACTTCCGTCAATAGTGATATTCCGTCAATAGTGATATTCCGTCAATAGTAATATTCCGTCAATAGTGATATTCCGTCAATAGTGATATTCCGTCAATAGTGATATTCCGTCAATAGTGATATTCCGTCAATAGTAATATTCCGTCAATAGTAATATTCCGTCAATAGTAATATTCCGTCAATAGTAATACTTCCGTCAATAGTAATACTTCCGTCAATAGTAATACTTCCGTCAATAGTGATATTCCGTCAATAGTGATATTCCGTCAATAGTAATATTCCGTCAATAGTAATATTCCGTCAATAGTAATATTCCG
The DNA here is from genome assembly GCA_037953745.1 of Lithodes maja. NCBI lineage: Eukaryota > Metazoa > Arthropoda > Malacostraca > Decapoda > Lithodidae > Lithodes > Lithodes maja. The sequence goes on along the minus strand of JBAKBP010031114.1, from coordinate 4,151 downwards.
TCAATAGTGATATTCCGTCAATAGTGATATTCCGTCAATAGTGATATTCCGTCAATAGTAATACTTTCGTCAATAGTAATATTCCGTCAATAGTAATATTCCGTCAATAGTAATACTTCCGTCAATAGTAATACTTCCGTCAATAGTAATACTTCCGTCAATAGTGATATTCCGTCAATAGTGATATTCCGTCAATAGTAATATTCCGTCAATAGTAATATTCCGTCAATAGTAATATTCCGTCAATAGTAATATTCCGTCAATAGTAATACTTCCGTCAATAGTAATACTTCCGTCAATAGTAATACTTCCGTCAATAGTAATACTTCCGTCAATAGTGATATTCCGTCAATAGTGATATTCCGTCAATAGTAATATTCCGTCAATAGTAATATTCCGTCAATAGTAATATTCCGTCAATAGTGATATTCCGTCAATAGTGATATTCCGTCAATAGTGATATTCCGTCAATAGTAATACTTTCGTCAATAGTAATATTCCGTCAATAGTAATATTCCGTCAATAGTAATATTCCGTCAATAGTGATATTCCGTCAATAGTGATATTCCGTCAATAGTGATATTCCGTCAATAGTGATATTCCGTCAATAGTAATACTTTCGTCAATAGTAATATTCCGTCAATAGTAATATTCCGTCAATAGTAATATTCCGTCAATAGTGATATTCCGTCAATAGTGATATTCCGTCAATAGTAATACTTTCGTCAATAGTAATATTCCGTCAATAGTAATATTCCGTCAATAGTAATATTCCGTCAATAGTAATATTCCGTCAATAGTAATATTCCGTCAATAGTAATACTTCCGTCAATAGTAATACTTCCGTCAATAGTAATACTTCCGTCAATAGTAATACTTCCGTCAATAGTAATACTTCCGTCAATAGTGATATTCCGTCAATAGTGATATTCCGTCAATAGTAATATTCCGTCAATAGTGATATTCCGTCAATAGTGATATTCCGTCAATAGTGATATTCCGTCAATAGTGATATTCCGTCAATAGTAATATTCCGTCAATAGTAATATTCCGTCAATAGTAATATTCCGTCAATAGTAATACTTCCGTCAATAGTAATACTTCCGTCAATAGTAATACTTCCGTCAATAGTGATATTCCGTCAATAGTGATATTCCGTCAATAGTAATATTCCGTCAATAGTAATATTCCGTCAATAGTAATATTCCGTCAATAGTGATATTCCGTCAATAGTGATATTCCGTCAATAGTGATATTCCGTCAATAGTAATACTTTCGTCAATAGTAATATTCCGTCAATAGTAATATTCCGTCAATAGTGATAACCGTCAATAGTGATATTCCGTCAATAGTGATATTCCGTCAATAGTGATACTTTCGTCAATAGTAATACTTCCGTCAATAGTGATATTCCGTCAATAGTGATATTCCGTCAATAGTGATATTCCGTCAATAGTGATATTCCGTCAATAGTGATATTCCGTCAATAGTGATATTCCGTCAATAGTGATATTCCGTCAATAGTGATATTCCGTCAATAGTGATATTCCGTCAATAGTAATACTTTCGTCAATAGTGATATTCCATCAATAGTGATATTCCGTCAATAGTGATATTCCGTCAATAGTAATACTTTCGTCAATAGTGATATTCCGTCAATAGTGATATTCCGTCAATAGTGATATTCCGTCAATAGTAATACTTTCGTCAATAGTGATATTCCATCAATAGTGATATTCCGTCAATAGTGATATTCCGTCAATAGTGATATTCCGTCAATAGTAATACTTTCGTCAATAGTAATATTCCGTCAATAGTAATATTCCGTCAATAGTAATATTCCGTCAATAGTAATATTCCGTCAATAGTAATATTTCGTCAATAGTGATATTTCGTCAATAGTAATACTTTCGTCAATAGTAATATTCCGTCAATAGTGATATTCCGTCAATAGTAATATTCCGTCAATAGTAATATTCCGTCAATAGTAATATTCCGTCAATAGTAATACTTTCGTCAATAGTAATACTTTCGTCAATAGTAATACTTTCGTCAATAGTAATATTCCGTCAATAGTAATATTCTGTCAATAGTATTATTCCGTTAATAGTAATATTCCGTTAATAGTAATACTTCGTCAATAGTAATACTTCCGTCAATAGTAATACTTCCGTCAATAGTAATACTTCCGTCAATAGTGATATTCCGTCAATAGTAATATTCCGTCAATAGTAATATTCCGTCAATAGTAATATTCCGTCAATAGTAATATTCCGTCAATAGTAATATTCCGTCAATAGTAATATTCCGTCAATAGTGATATTCCGTCAATAGTGATATTCCGTCAATAGTGATATTCCGTCAATAGTGATATTCCGTCAATAGTGATATTCCGTCAATAGTAATATTCCGTCAATAGTAATATTCCGTCAATAGTAATATTCCGTCAATAGTAATATTCCGTCAATAGTAATATTCCGTCAATAGTAATATTCCGTCAATAGTAATATTCCGTCAATAGTGATATTCCGTCAATAGTAATATTCCGTCAATAGTAATATTCCGTCAATAGTAATATTCCGTCAATAGTGATATTCCGTCAATAGTGATATTCCGTCAATAGTGATATTCCGTCAATAGTGATATTCCGTCAATAGTGATATTCCGTCAATAGTGATATTCCGTCAATAGTAATATTCCGTCAATAGTAATATTCCGTCAATAGTAATATTCCGTCAATAGTAATATTCCGTCAATAGTAATATTCCGTCAATAGTAATATTCCGTCAATAGTAATATTCCGTCAATAGTGATATTCCGTCAATAGTGATATTCCGTCAATAGTGATATTCCGTCAATAGTGATATTCCGTCAATAGTGATATTCCGTCAATAGTGATATTCCGTCAATAGTGATATTCCGTCAATAGTAATATTCCGTCAATAGTAATATTCCGTCAATAGTAATATTCCGTCAATAGTAATATTCCGTCAATAGTAATATTCCGTCAATAGTAATATTCCGTCAATAGTGATATTCCGTCAATAGTGATATTCCGTCAATAGTAATATTCCGTCAATAGTGATATTCCGTCAATAGTGATATTCCGTCAATAGTAATATTCCGTCAATAGTAATATTCCGTCAATAGTGATATTCCGTCAATAGTGATATTCCGTCAATAGTGATATTCCGTCAATAGTGATATTCCGTCAATAGTGATATTCCGTCAATAGTGATATTCCGTCAATAGTGATATTCCGTCAATAGTGATATTCCGTCAATAGTGATATTCCGTCAATAGTGATATTCCGTCAATAGTGATATTCCGTCAATAGTGATATTCCGTCAATAGTGATATTCCGTCAATAGTGATATTCCGTCAATAGTGATATTCCGTCAATAGTGATATTCCGTCAATAGTGATATTCCGTCAATAGTGATATTCCGTCAATAGTAATATTCCGTCAATAGTAATATTCCGTCAATAGTGATATTCCGTCAATAGTGATATTCCGTCAATAGTAATATTCCGTCAATAGTGATATTCCGTCAATAGTGATATTCCGTCAATAGTGATATTCCGTCAATAGTAATATTCCGTCAATAGTAATATTCCGTCAATAGTAATATTCCGTCAATAGTGATATTCCGTCAATAGTGATATTCCGTCAATAGTAATATTCCGTCAATAGTAATATTCCGTCAATAGTGATATTCCGTCAATAGTGATATTCCGTCAATAGTAATATTCCGTCAATAGTAATATTCCGTCAATAGTAATATTCCGTCAATAGTAATACTTTCGTCAATAGTAATACTTTCGTCAATAGTAATACTTTCGTCAATAGTAATATTCCGTCAATAGTAATATTCCGTCAATAGTAATATTCCGTTAATAGTAATATTCCGTTAATAGTAATACTTTCGTCAATAGTGATATTCCGTCAATAGTGATATTCCGTCAATAGTGATATTCCGTCAATAGTAATACTTTCGTCAATAGTGATATTCCATCAATAGTGATATTCCGTCAATAGTGATATTCCGTCAATAGTGATATTCCGTCAATAGTAATACTTTCGTCAATAGTAATATTCCGTCAATAGTAATATTCCGTCAATAGTAATATTCCGTCAATAGTAATATTCC
>JBAKBP010031113.1:0-24847 GCA_037953745.1 Lithodes maja | reverse complement strand
GTGTTGTAATGTTGCAAAAATGGATCAAATTTTAATGTGGTAATTTAACTGTGCGTCTATTGCAAGCCAGAATAAACTGTCGTCAAAAATGCGTCATAATCCCCAAGGGGTTACTCGAATAAAACATATAAATGGCGTCATCGTACCGAACTCCCCACCCACCCACCCACACACACACCCACCCACCCACACACACCCACCCACCCACACACACCCACCCACACACACACCCACCCACACCCACACCCACCCACACACACACACACCCCCACCCACCCACACACACACACACACACACACACACACACACACACCCACCCACACACACAAGAGATTGCTGTGGAAATTAAAACATGAGGGAAAAGTAGGAGACAAACTGCTGAAATGGATGGAGAGCTACCTTAGCGGAAGACAGATGAGAACAACAGTAAGGGGGAAATCGTCAAACTGGACTCAAATTAAGAGTGGGGTACCACAAGGATCTGTCCTAGCCCCAATCATGTTTCTAATATTTGTAAATGACTTACCTGAGGGACTAACAAGCTACATGAGCATGTTTGCGGACGATGCTAAACTGCTTAAAACGATCAGAACCCAGGAGGATTGCCTTGAGCTCCAAGCAGATTTGCAAAAGATCCATGAATGGAGCATCAAATGGAATATGGAGTTCAATGCAGGGAAATGTAAGACTCTAGAAATGGGTAAAAGCAAGTACAGACCTAGAAAAGATTATAAACTAGGAAACGAAGTGATTCCCAAAGCAGAAAAAGAAAAAGACTTGGGGATAGAATTTAAGGATAACATGTCTCCAGAAAGCCACGTAAATAAGATAGTGAGAGAATCACTAGCACTATTGGCAAATATCAGGATGTCTTTCAATTATCTTAATGAAAACACCATGAAACAAATAATAACGGCAATAATAAGACCCAGGATGGAATATGCATCTGTAGTGTGGTCCCCTCACATGAAGAAACATATCCACAAAATTGAGAGGGTACAGAGAGCAGCTACGAGGATGATCCCAGGTTTGGAAAATTTGGAGTACCAGGAGAGGCTCGAGAGATTGAATCTACCTACACTGGAACAGAGAAGGAAACGAGGACAGCAAATTCAGATATACAAATGTGTTAGAGGTATTGACAAAATCGACCAAGAAAACTTCATAGAGAGGGATAGAGGTGAGAGAACAAGAGGTCACAGCTACAAACTAAAAGTGCTTAATAGTAAATCTGATCTGAAAAGTAAAAGATTTCCTACCAACTCGATTAGTGGGTGGAACAAATTGCCAGCCGAAGTTGTGTCTGCACCATCAGTGCATAGTTTCAAAGCACGGTATGACAAACATATCTTAGGAGGCGGGAATTAACGAGCATGCTCACTCCCGCAAATACAACTAGTGTAAGTACACACACACACACACACACACACACACACACACACCCACCCACACACACACACACACACACACACACACACACACACACACACACACACACACACACACACACACACACACACCCACCCACCCACCCACCCACACACACCCACCCACCCACCCACACCCACACCCACCCACCCACACCCACACGCCGGACCCCATTTTATCGATTTTAGTTCATCAATAATAGAACAATTATATCGACCAACAATTATGTACCGTTTTTTGCATTCAAGCATAACTGAATATAATCTCTCTCTCTCTCTCTCTCTCTCTCTCTCTCTCTCTCTCTCTCTCCACAAATACAAACCTTCCTACCTATTTCTTTCCTGTCAAGAATGTACGAACCTACCTACCAACCTATTTGGCTTAGTACAAAGGAATTACAAAGGAAAGCAAGCAATAACAGAGCTACTGATCTTTACGAGGCTGCTTGAATTTAATGGGAGATGGGTCGTTATTATTTGCTCAATTGTGTATATTTTTATTATAATATTTGTTTCCTCCCTAGACCTCCATCAAGTTTAAAAAAAAAACACCGCCCAAGACCCTCCTTCAAGATAAATTTGTACATTTTTCGATAGAATATGTCCCGGCCAAAGGCCTCTTCCTCTTAAATTACAGGCTCGCTGTCGCTCGCCAGGAAAAAAAATCGATAACTAAATAACACGAAAAGTCTTAATATTGACAAAGAAATGGGGCGAAAGGTCTTAAAATCACCAAACAAATGGGCCGAACGTCTTATAATATGAAAACTAATGGGGCTAACCATGAGGAAAAAGGGGGACCAGAAAAAACGGCCCACTATGTCCCCTTAAACTACATAGAGTATTATGTAGGCGAGAAAAGATGGCTGAGATGGGACATTTATCTTGTCTATGAAAACTGGATAAACTGACATGGTGCTCGACAGGAAACTAAGACAATAGAACAACTTACTATATCTATTCTACCAAAAGACAATAGAACTACTTACTATATCTATTCTACCAAAAGACAATAGAACTACTTACTATATCTATTCTACCAAAAGACAATAGAACTACTTACTATATCTATTCTACCAAAAGACAATAGAACTACTTACTATATCTATTCTACCAAAAGACAATAGAACTACTTACTATATCTATTCTACCAAAAGACAATAGAACTACTTACTATATCTATTCTACCAAAAGAGGTAATGTGGTAATGTCTTGTTATTCAGCTGTAAACGCAGTCAGTCGAAGATTAAGGGCGAGATATTTGTCTAAGCGATTTTTAAGGTTTCATCAGTGCTGCATTTTATAATATTGCTAGACAGGCCATGCCATAAAATTACCACCCGGTTGAAAAATAAAATAAAAAATGCTTTGCTTCATGGGAGTGAAATGGCTTTCGGATGATTTTTACAACCATTCCCTCATGTGTAATTTGAATAATCGAATGTGAAGTATTTGTTTGCATCCATGTTGTCGATACCTTTAATTATCTTAAATAATTGAATAATATTCCCTCGCAGTATGCGCTTAGTCAAGCTGAAAAGGTTTATTTCTTGCAGACGTTCTTCACATGACATATTTCTTAGTCTGGGAATTTGTTTTGTTACACTTCGCTGTCCTCTTTCAACTTTGTCTATAAACGTTGTAATATATATATATATATATATATATATTGAGAATATATCACAAATACACGTGAGCCACTAAATGTTTCTAGTCTCTCAGTGGGGATCGAACCATCGACCATCAGAACGATAGCCGACGCTTAATCTGTACCTTAGACTGCCGTGGTGTAATTGATTAAGCGTCGGCTATCGTTCTGATGGTCGATGGTTCGATCCCCACTGAGAGACTAGAAACATATATATATATATATATATATATATATATATATATACTGTATATATACGTTATTCTAGCTTACAGTAGCTATTATTTTGTTTAATTCAGCTTAATCCTCTCAGCATCATATAATAGCACGTTTCACATTTTTACTCTGGCTACCACCAAAGGGTTTTATTCAGCTAAGAAGGAATCCGTAGGACTCTAAAGGGTTAATATTAAGGTATTTCTTCAGATGTCTCTCCAAACCTAATATTATAATCGTCTAATGATGCCAAAATGGAATACAAAAGAGTATCATGTTGCCATAATTATAGCCTAAACAATATTTCCCGTACTTAGGGGAACCATTTTGAGAGTGGTCCTGTCATTACGGTACTCTAAAATGGTAACAAGTTGGAGCTTTATATTAACCCTTTTACCAAGACGCGGGCGGCGGGGTGCAGCCAGACCAAGGGAGAGAGAGAGAGAGAGAGGGGAGCACCCAGACTGAGTTACATAATTACATATATACATACTGTAGCTATGATGGGTGCAGCACATCGGCAGACTGTGGAATGTAGGCCAATACAGCAAGATCACTCGCACAAGATGACTTAAGGGGGGTCATCGGCTTTTTTTTTAAATTTTATCTCCTTTTCTCTCTTTCCCTGGCTTGTATCCATTCGGTCCCATTCAGCCAACTGTTTTAAGACGTTTATCCTCATTCAGGTGTCGAATTTTTCCTGGCGAGCGAAAGCGAGCCAGCATTGTATGGAAAAATCAGGCTTCGCCGGAGACATTTTTCTATCGAAAAATGTACAAATTTAGCTTGCTGTCAAAACAAAAATATATATATGCTGTCTCGCTACCGCTCGCCAGAAAAATATTGACACCTGGATGGGAATAAACGTCTTAAAACAGTAGGCTGAATAGGGCCGAATGGATACAAGCCAAAGAGAAAGGGAGAGAAAGAGAAAAAAAGCAAGGTAGGCTCCTTAAATAACATTATGACACCCATATTTCCCGTAGGACCGATTTCCTGCAGTGAGGCAAAATTGTACAGTCAACGAGGGAGTCAGGCATAATGCTTACTATGCAAACAAAAATCCACCACATTTCAAACATCCTCTTCAATTTCAGTAAAATGGCAAAACATAATCAGATCAGAACAGATGGCTATAGTAAAGTAGGAGAGTAGAGAGTATTGGATAGAGGAAGAAGAAGTTGAGCAATAAATATAGCAAACATCCTAATAATATATATACACATAATGCAGAGCAGTACTGTTGATTACATAGATAGATAGATAGATAGATAGATAGATAGATAGATACAATAACAAATAATTTACATTTACACATATCTCCCGTTCAACACGATGTCTCTTCACAGGCGTTTTGAACCTTGATATTCTATCATGATGTACACAGATCATTGCTAGGCAACGAGTTCCAATCCTTGATTGCTGCATAAAAGAGGAGCGGGCAACTATTCCCTGGATTCTTGGTTCAACATAATTGAATTAACTACGTCTAGTCCTTATTGCATGTAAATTCGCAATCCTGGAGGGAGTGAATGCTATCAGAGGCAAGAAGCGAAGCAGACAAATCAAGGGAAGCTGGACCGATTAAACAAGATGTATGCCTGTAAGTATGTGCGCCATGGAAACAAGATGGCTGCCAGCGAGTTCCTGCACCCAGGCCAACACCGTCACCTCTTATGGACCCCGGACACCAACCCTCTATTGATCACATACACACACAGGCACACACAGCAGCATCACACACACATAGTTCCTCTATTGTACACACACACACACACACACACACACACACACACACACACACACACACATACAGTTCCTCTATCTTACACACACACACACACCCACACATATTTACAGGGCAGTCACACACACACATATTTACAGGGCAGTCACACACACACACACACACACAGCATCACACACACACACAGTTCCTGTTTCTTACACACACACACACACACACACACATATATACAGGGCAGTCACACACACACACAGTTCCTCTATCTTACACACACACACATATATACAGGGCAGTCACACACACACAGTCACAAACAAACATAATTATACACTCCCATAATATAAAATATAAACGCATCCAGGATAGTCACTCACAGACATGCATAACACACACAAACACACACTGAACAGACGCAGTCTTTCTTACACACGGTCATGCATACAGTCGAACGTATGCACACAGTTACATATGCATACACAGTTACACACACACCAATATGTTCACCATTCATATACACTTATACAGTATATATATATAATATATATATATATATATATATATATATATATATATATATATATAAATATAGATATAGATAGATAGATACATAGATAGTCAGTCAGTCATAGTTATATTTCATAAAAGATACATTGTAAATCTTTAACATAAAATAAAATACAAAAATATAGTACAAACAAATATTGTTTAACGTAATGTGGGCTCTGTATTCTGCACATACTAGATAGATAGATAGATAGATAGAGGACCATATGCTTTCATTAGTTTATTCAAGTACATTGGGGTTTGTAATTGATGATTAATGTTAAGTGCTGAGTGGTACTTGAAAAGTAGACAGAATGGATAAAAAACACCATCTGACGAAGAGCACTCCTATGTACCAGCATTTGTTAGTGACCTGATGAAGCTATCTGCGAAACGTTGTCAATAAAGTGCTCTTCCTCAGATGGTGTTTTTTATCCATTAATGTTAAGCACGGGGGTGTTACTTATTCAGTAGTAAACCGCTGCTACTTATCCCAACCGACTCTTAAGTTTTAGGGATGGGGAAATAAGTTACGTCTGGCAACCCCCCCCCCCCCCCATCAATAACATGATTCACAGGGCAGTAATTACGTTGTTACTGTTAGACCCCCCCCCCCCCCCCTCCCTCCCCTTTGTCCTATGCTGGTTAAGGGGAGGTATATGGGTTTTTTTTTTGGGGACCCCCTTCACCTTCATGCTTAACTCCAACAGTTTCGCGTTTTTCAGATGTTCGCCCCATTAGTATGTCGATTGTACAAAGTACAAAGGAGTGGTACAAAGGAGTACAAAGGAGTACAAAGGAAATCAAGCAACAACAGATCTAGTGACCCTTCCAGGTTGCTTGTCCTCCAAAACACTGAGGATCAAGTGTCCAAACAGTGGTTTAGAGTGGGTAAGGGAACATTGGAAAGGGAATTACTGCCCTGGAACTACTGTCCGTGGCAGGATTAGGAAGTTAGTAGAGGACAGATGGGTTAGTAACTGAGGGGGGGATAAAATAAAGTTATTAATTTACAAACGCAGTCAGTCGCGGGTTTTATGCGAGATATTTGTCTAGGCGGAGTTTAAATGAATCAACGGTGATGCAGTCTATAACGTTTCGGGAAGCCCATTCCACAAGTTAACAACTCGATTGAAGAAGAGATTCTTAGATTCGTGCGAGTTAAAAGATTTACCAATAATTTTGCAACCGTTTCCCCGCGTGTAATTAGATTGGTCGATAGTGAAGTACTTACTACAGTTCATATTGTCGATGCCTTTGATGATTTTGAACACTTGAATTAAGTCACCTCTTAATCTGCGCTGGGTTAAAGGAAATAGATATAATTCTCTAAGACGCTCTTCGTATGGTTTGTTCTTTAGGCTAGGTATCATTTTGGTAACTCTACGTTGAACTCGTTCTAGCTTGTTTATATCTTTTTGGTAATAAGGGCACCAGGATTGAACGCAGTATTCCAGAAGAGGGCGGACTAAGGAATTGTAAAGGGTTAGGATAACTTCTTTGGATTTATGCTCAAATGACCTGCCTATAAAGCCAATTATTTTGTTTGCCTTCTTAACAACTTCTGAACATTGTTGACTCGGTTTTAGGTTACTCGATATTGTTACTCCCAGATCGGTTTCTCTGTTTACATTCTTAAGCTGAGTGCCATTCATCGAATAGTTTGCTTTCTCATTTAGGTATCCGATATGTAGTACTTTACATTTATCCGCATTGAAACTCATATGCCAAATTTGGGCCCAACATGACAATTTATCTAGATTGTGTTGCATATCGTCAACTTGTTCTTTTGAGAGTACGCTATTTGCAATTTTTGTATCGTCAGCAAATTTTGAGATTGTACAGGTGAGACCCTCATCTATGTCGTTGATGTAAATTAGAAAGAGAATTGGTCCTAGTACCGATCCCTGGGGTACCCCGCTACTTACATTGGTCCATTTAGATGCCTTACCGTTTATGACTACTCTTTGCTTTCTGTTGCTGAGCCAATTTTCTATCCATTTCAACACACCGTCTTGTATTCCATGTGCTTTTAGTTTTAGCAGTAAACGTTTGTGGGGAACTTTGTCAAAGGCCTTTTGAAAATCAAGGTATATAATAATTATCTACAGCTTTACTCTCATCGTAGAGGTTGAGGATATCGTGGAAGAAGTCCAAGAGGTTTGTTAAACAGGAACGTTTTTTTACGAAAGCCGTGTTGAGTATCTTTAAGTATGTTATTTTCCTCTAAGTGATTTACGAGTCTGTCTCGTATGACCGTTTCTAACATTTTACATACAACTGAGGTTAAGCTAATTGGACGATAGTTACTGGGTAGGGATTTGCTGCCTTTTTTTAATATCGGTGTTACGTTGGCTAGCTTCCACTGATCAGGCATAGTTCCAGACTGCAAGGATTTATTGAATAGTAATGTCAGTGGTTTGGAGAGCTCATCCTTAGCTTCCTTTAGAACTCTAGGCGAGATTGTATCAGGTCCAGGCGTTTTATTTACCTTGAGTTTATCTAAACAATTCAATACTTCTCTCTCTGTAACGGTGATATTGCTTAGAACATCTGAATTATCAATCTGAATCGGCGATGGAGTAGGGATATCACTGAGGTCTTCTGTTGTAAAAACTGATGCAAAGAAGGTATTGAGGGCATTACTCATTTGTACTTCGTCTTTGGTGTATTCTCCATTTTCATCGACTAACGGTCCAACAGTTGAAGTAACTACTTTTTTCTTTCTGATATAACTATAGAATTCTTTCGGGTTTGTTTTACTTTGATTCGCAATATGTAATTCTAAGGTCTTTTTACTTTGCTTAATTAACTTTTTGGCTTTGCGTCGTAGCTCTACAAATTTCATCCGTTCTTCGTAATTTTGTGAGGATTTTAATCTATCATTAGCAAATTTTTTAGCAAGCAGGCAGTTTGAAATATCTTTATTCCACCATTTGGGCTTATTATTATGGCCTGGACGCCGTATTTTCGATGGTATGCAGTCTTGCACTGCTTTTAGGTAAGTGGTTTCGAATAACTTCCAAGATGTATTTATGTCGTTATTGTTAATTAAAAAGCTCTAGTCAGTTTCTTTAAACATAGCTCTAAGTTTATGGAAGTTTGCTTTCTTGAAATTAGGGACTTTTTCGATGCTACTATTTGGTTCGTTACTAGTAAACTTTAAAGTGAAAGTTATCGTACGATGGTCGCTGTTACTGAATTCATCACCAACATTCAAATTCTCTATTAATTCTTCTTTTGTTGCAAGTACAATGTCAAGAACGTTATTACCACGGGTCGGCGTTCGAACAAATTGATAAAGCGAACTCTCTTGCAAGTTCGTATACAAGTCATGTCCGGAGTGTGAAGTAAGAGTATCGCCCGACTTGGTCTCAGGCAAATTAAAGTCGCCAAAAATTACGATATCTTGTGAGTTACTTACATCTGCAATTTGTTCGTAAATTTCTCGGTCAGTTTGCACTGATTGAGCTGGAGGACTGTATATTAACGCAAGTATTATTTTTGTACCTTTATTATTCTTTATTAGCACAAAAGATGTGTCGACGTTCACAATTTGAGGTTTTGACAAGAGGGTAGGGTTAAGACTTTCTTTGATATAAAGTAAAACGCCACCTCCATTTCGATTTATTCGGCTTTTCTCAAACATTACATAACCGGGAAGTGAATACTCTGCTAAGTCTCTATCTTCTGTATTGAGCCAAGATTCTGTTATGCCAATCACATCATAATTTTCTGTAAACACTAGCTCCTCTAAATCTGAAAATTTATTGCGTATGCTACGAGCGTTTGCATAGAAAACCTTTAAATTTGTTATTTTAGAACTCACGGAACGCTCTTTAATAATATTTTTGGTTCTTGTCGGATCTACATTTATGTTCATGGCTGTCCTCGGTCCTCGCTGTCTTCGGTCCTTATCGCTGGTGGTCCTCGGTTGCCTCTGTTTTTTGCTTGGCGTTGGATGATTTATGTCACTGCTGCTTCTTCTCGGATGGCGTTTTTTGATCCATGGCTGCGGACTGCTTCGTGTAGGAGACGACCCATGCGTGCTGAACCCACAGGGTTTAGATGAGTGCCATCCTTGCGGAACAGAGTAGGCTGGTTGTAGAAGTTGTAAGACCTTTCGTCCCATTTCTATGTCAATATCAAAACTTTTCGTGTCGATTTTTCCCTAAAGAGTACCAAAGGTCATAATATTGACAACAAAAAACGAGGCAAAAGGTCTAAAAGTCGCCAAACTAACAGAACGAACGTCTTAAATCCTCAAAACTAATAAGCTAAACATGGGGGAGAAGGTGGTCCAGAAGAAACGAGTACTACCCCCTTAACTCCGAGGTGGGTGGCGTGACGTCCACAGGGCGGAAAAAAAAAAAAAAAAAAAAAAAAAAAAAAAAAAAAAGGGCTCTGTTACGGCCTAGAGGATAGATCAGAGTATTTGCATGTGAAAGATCATTTGATTCATTACATTGGGTTGAGTAATAACCGAGCAATAACAATTTTCAATAAGCGTCGCCCTAACAAGAAGTAATATTAAAAGGGTTAAGAAGGATAACAACAACAACAACAACGACATGAGTGACGCCTAGAGGTCCTTGGCTACGCACGGACCTAACAACAACGAGATGAGTAAACTCAAGAGGTAATTCTCTTCGCGCGCGGTCCTAACAGGGCGATTTTTGCATGTATTCATTATTTGTCTAGTTTCCTCCCTAGATCTCCATCAAATTTAAAAACATATCCACTAGATCCCTCTCCTAGATTAATTTGTACATTTTTCGGTAGAAAAATTTCCCGGCCGAAGGCCGGCTCTTCCAACATTACAGGCTCACTATCGTTCGCCAGGGAAAAATCGACACCTAAATAGCACGAAAGGTCTAAATATTGACGAAGAAATGGGGCGAAAGGTCTTAAAATCGACTAACTAATGGGGCAAACATCTTAATATCTGAAAACTAATGGGGCTAATCATGAGGGAGAAAGTGGTCCACAAAACCGGCCCAGTAACACCCTGTTCTTAATATTCTTCTTCTTCTTCACCGTTGATGCACAGTGTGCTAAGGGTCACTTTCCCCAGATAACTGTGCAAGTGTTCTAGGGTTTTACATTTGATAGGGGCAACTGGTGGGGTTCCATGGCAAGTGTTCTAGGGTTTTACATTTGATAGGGGCAACTGATGGGGTTCCATGGCAAGTGTTCTAGGGTTTTACATTTGATAGGGGCAACTGATGGGGTTCCATGGCAAGTGTTCTATGGTTTTACATTTGATAGGGGCAACTGGTGGGGTTCCATGGCAAGTGTTCTAGGGTTTTACATTTGATAGGGGCAACTGGTGGGGTTCCATGGCAAGTGTTCTAGGGTTTTACATTTGATAGGGGCAACTGGTGGGGTTCCATGGCAAGTGTTCTAGGGTTTTACATTTGATAGGGGCAACTGGTGGGGTTCCATGGCAAGTGTTCTAGGGTTTTACATTTGATAGGGGCAACTGATGGGGTTCCATGGCAAGTGTTCTATGGTTTTACATTTGATAGGGGCAACTGGTGGGGTTCCATGGCAAGTGTTCTAGGGTTTTACATTTGATAGGGGCAACTGGTGGGGTTCCATGGCAAGTGTTCTAGGGTTTTACATTTGATAGGGGCAACTGGTGGGGTTCCATGGCAAGTGTTCTATGGTTTTACATTTGATAGGGGCAACTGGTGGGGTTCCATGGCAAGTGTTCTAGGGTTTTACATTTGATAGGGGCAACTGGTGGGGTTCCATGGCAAGTGTTCTATGGTTTTACATTTGATAGGGGCAACTATCAGGGGAGGTGTGGTGGAGTGGTCTTGCCACTGGCCTGGTAATCCAAAGGTCCCGGGTTCAAATCCCGATGTATCAATGGGAAGATATTATTGGGATGGAATTTGTGCTGTACCTAGTATCAGTGCATTACCACAAAGCCCACCGAAACGTCAATAAAATACCCTCATTGTTCCCTGATTAAATAGCACTGTATGAATATTCCCATATTCAAAATATGCTATAGGGGTGCAATGCCTGGTGAGTTATCTGCTCAACAGGTGGCGTTGTGTGTGTGTAAGTGTGAGAGTCCGAGTGTAGAGGGTGAGACAGTGAAGCACGGGAACGAGATGGCTTCAGAGATGGGGTCGTTTCGGGCCATGAGTGAGCACCGTGCCTCATGTGAAGGCAAGATGGCAGGTGCTCGTTGTACTCTACGTGCTTCACATGTCTCACTCCCTAGACTGGAACAAGACCTCACGGGCTTCACTGTTCATTGTAAAGCGGTGAATGTTAAGGCTCTCAGCCTATGCCCGAGAGGAAGTAAGTTGGAATATAGAAAAAAAAAAAAAAAAAAAAAAAAAAAAAAAAAAAAAAAAAAAAAAAAACTGGTGGGGTTCCATGGCAAGTGTTCTAGGGTTTTACATTTGATAGGGGCAACTGGTGGGGTTCCATGGCAAGTGTTCTAGGGTTTTACATTTGATAGGGGCAACTGATGGGGTTCCATGGCAAGTGTTCTAGGGTTTTACATTTGATAGGGGCAACTGATGGGGTTCCATGGCAAGTGTTCTATGGTTTTACATTTGATAGGGGCAACTGGTGGGGTTCCATGGCAAGTGTTCTAGGGTTTTACATTTGATAGGGGCAACTGGTGGGGTTCCATGGCAAGTGTTCTAGGGTTTTACATTTGATAGGGGCAACTGGTGGGGTTCCATGGCAAGTGTTCTAGGGTTTTACATTTGATAGGGGCAACTGGTGGGGTTCCATGGCAAGTGTTCTAGGGTTTTACATTTGATAGGGGCAACTGATGGGGTTCCATGGCAAGTGTTCTAGGGTTTTACATTTGATAGGGGCAACTGGTGGGGTTCCATGGCAAGTGTTCTAGGGTTTTACATTTGATAGGGGCAACTGGTGGGGTTCCATGGCAAGTGTTCTAGGGTTTTACATTTGATAGGGGCAACTGGTGGGGTTCCATGGCAAGTGTTCTATGGTTTTACATTTGATAGGGGCAACTGGTGGGGTTCCATGGCAAGTGTTCTAGGGTTTTACATTTGATAGGGGCAACTGGTGGGGTTCCATGGCAAGTGTTTAAATGTCAGTCAGGAGGGGCATTGATATTGATAGATGGTCATATCTTGTAGTACTGTACTGGTACAGTACTTGTACTTTATAGGTCTTGGATCCGTCCACTTGCATGTAGAAAGGTAGCAAGTGCATTGGCGATTGCTTGCAGGTTTGAAGTAGGCAAGGTACCACCGCCTAAGATGTGATGTAAATTAAATACTCTACCCAGACGTACTATACTGTCTCGAAGTGTGGTGCGAGCTCCATGATGGCGTGGGCAGCAGATGAGGAGATGGTGGATGGTCCTAGGGACATGGCAATAGGCACAGTTGCCATCAGGGTGTAGGCCAATTCGGTGCATGTGTGCAGCCAATCTTGTGTGACCGAGGCGAAGTCTGGTAGTAGCTTTTCTGACAGCCCTGGACTTTTATCTAGTATGGCGCCAGATAGCCCATTCACTTTTAATATCACCATAGTGAGTTTGGGCAATTTGTATTTTCCATGTGTCTATGAAGGATCCAGTGACCAATTTGCAGAGGATTGTCTTCTTGTCGGTAGAAGTGTAGGGCAGCTTTGTAGTGCGTTGAGCGGTGTGCATGTCTCGAGCGAGGGAATCTACAATATCATTATGGAGAACTCCAGTATGGCTGGGGATCCATTGGAAGGTGACAGAGTAGCCTTGCCCGTGGTGTTGAGTGAGTAGCTGTAGTATTGGGTAGATTAGTTCTTTGTTGGTCTTGGAGGAGTAGGTTATCGTCTGAATGGCGCTTCGAGAATCACAGCAGAGTATGTAGTCGCCAACTGGGAGTGTAGAGATGATTTCCAGAGCTTTTAGCAGGCCAAAAAGCTCAGCATTGAAGATGGATGTGTGACGAGGTAGTTTCCAGCCCATTTTAAGATGAAATTTGGGAATCCACAAGGCAGCTGTAACAGACGGGTTAGTATCGCCATTGATAAGGGATCCATTAGTATATATACAGGTAGAATTTGCAGGATATGATGCTAAGATTCTTAGGGTCTCCTGTTTGTGAAGAGAGGGGTTGTCAGTTTTTCTCACGCCTGGTAGAGGGTCAAGTATAGCAGCAGGGGACACAAATTCCCATGGTGGCATTGGAGGAACTAAGGGGACGGAGTAGCTGTTGCGGAATATTGAAGCACGTTGGTTAATTAGATGTCCTATCCTGTCTCTAAATGGGACTCTATGGGTGTAGGGGATATCTGGGTAGAGTGGAATGTCATGCAGGTTTGAGGAGAATGGGCGAGTCCTTGGTGCGCTATAGTTGACTGCAAAACATTAATCTATACCAGCAATACAAAACATTAATCTATACCAGCAATACAAAACATTAATCTATACCAGCAATACAAAACATTAATCTATACCAGCAATACAAAACATTAATCTATACCAGCAATACAAAACATTAATCTATACCAGCAATACAAAACATTAATCTATACCAGCAATACAAAACATTAATCTATACCAGCAATACAAAACATTAATCTATACCAGCAATACAAAACATTAATCTATACCAGCAATACAAAACATTAATCTATACCAGCAATACAAAACATTAATCTATACCAGCAATACAAAACATTAATCTATACCAGCAATACAAAACATTAATCTATACCAACAATACAAAACATTAATCTATACCAGCAATACAAAACATTAATCTATACCAGCAATACAAAACATTAATCTATACCAGCAATACAAAACATTAATCTATACCAGCAATACAAAACATTAATCTATACCAGCAATACAAAAACCAAAACAACAAGACTAAGCTACGTGCCTATAGCCGTTCCATACACCTTCCGTTCCCCACACTCGATGGTGGTCAACAGAGCTCGCGTGCCCACCAAATTAATTATGATTTTATCGTTGCCCCCTCCCCCTTCCCCCCCCCCCCCATGTTAACGGGTAGCATTACTCAGCATCTATTAGTCTCCCAACCCAGAGTGTCAACTGCTTCAATCTGTTAATGTGGAACCAAAACAAGAGTGGTGCCTATATCATTTACGCAAAACTCCGAGGTTACATAATTCTTCTGAGTTCCTAGTTTAAACTTGAGCACATATTTCTGATTCATGGATACATTTATCCGATTGATTTGTATCAGTCACCTATCATTGAGTCATGTTAAGATTACCAAATAATGAGTCACATCATAAGGTCACCTATTGCTGAGTCAAAGTAAAGGTCACATATTATCGAGCCATGTAATAATAATAATAATAATAATAGGTTTATTTAATATCATTTTTACAATTGCAACCATAGAGTTGAAAATATACAGTGAGTAAAACATACATACAAAGTGTCATTACACATAAAATACACATAAAATACAAATATTAAGAACAATTTGTCGGAATAATGATCATGTATTGGCAAAATATAATATAATTTCAAAACACTGACTACCTACTTCCTCAAGTAATTGTTTATATACCTGGTCATCTGTGGAATGGCACTGTTTATATACCTGGTCATCTGTTTTGGTGTCTCTTGGTGTTACATTTTTCTTCAGCTAGAAAGTTTCTTGCTCGTAATTTGTGTGTGTAAGTGTTGGTGTTGTCCGGTGGAAGTATATATGTGTGTGTAAGTGTTGGTGTTGTCCGGTGGAAGTATATATGTGTGTGTAAGTGTTGGTGTTGTCCGGTGGAAGTATATGTGTGTGTGTAAGTGTTGGTGTTGTCCGGTGGAAGTATATATGTGTGTGTAAGTGTTGGTGTTGTCCGGTGGAAGTATATGTGTGTGTGTAAGTGTTGGTGTTGTCCGGTGGAAGTATATGTGTGTGTGTAAGTGTTGGTGTTGTCCGGTGGAAGTATATATGTGTGTGTAAGTGTTGGTGTTGTCCGGTGGAAGTATATGTGTGTGTGTAAGTGTTGGTGTTGTCCGGTGGAAGTATATGTGTGTGTAAGTGTTGGTGTTGTCCGGTGGAAGTATATATGTGTGTGTAAGTGTTGGTGTTGTCCGGTGGAAGTATATGTGTGTGTAAGTGTTGGTGTTGTCCGGTGGAAGTATATATATGTGTGTGTAAGTGTTGGTGTTGTCCGGTGGAAGTATATGTGTGTGTGTAAGTGTTGGTGTTGTCCGGTGGAAGTATATATATGTGTGTGTAAGTGTTGGTGTTGTCCGGTGGAAGTATATATGTGTGTGTAAGTGTTGGTGTTGTCCGGTGGAAGTATATGTGTGTGTGTAAGTGTTGGTGTTGTCCGGTGGAAGTATATATGTGTGTGTAAGTGTTGGTGTTGTCCGGTGGAAGTATATGTGTGTGTGTAAGTGTTGGTGTTGTCCGGTGGAAGTATATGTGTGTGTGTAAGTGTTGGTGTTGTCCGGTGGAAGTATATGTGTGTGTGTAAGTGTTGGTGTTGTCCGGTGGAAGTATATGTGTGTGTGTAAGTGTTGGTGTTGTCCGGTGGAAGTATATGTGTGTGTAAGTGTTGGTGTTGTCCGGTGGAAGTATATGTGTGTGTGTAAGTGTTGGTGTTGTCCGGTGGAAGTATATGTGTGTGTGTAAGTGTTGGTGTTGTCCGGTGGAAGTATATGTGTGTGTGTAAGTGTTGGTGTTGTCCGGTGGAAGTATATGTGTGTGTAAGTGTTGGTGTTGTCCGGTGGAAGTATATGTGTGTGTGTAAGTGTTGGTGTTGTCCGGTGGAAGTATATGTGTGTGTGTAAGTGTTGGTGTTGTCCGGTGGAAGTATATATGTGTGTGTAAGTGTTGGTGTTGTCCGGTGGAAGTATATATGTGTGTGTAAGTGTTGGTGTTGTCCGGTGGAAGTATATGTGTGTGTAAGTGTTGGTGTTGTCCGGTGGAAGTATATGTGTGTGTAAGTGTTGGTGTTGTCCGGTGGAAGTATATATGTGTGTGTGTAAGTGTTGGTGTTGTCCGGTGGAAGTATATGTCTATGCTGTTTATCGTGCAACAACTTAAGGCTGTCTTCTTCAAACTTCTTTCTTCGTCTGGTAAGATTAGTTATTACTGAGTCTCAATGAAAGGACACATCTGTGAGTCACCAAAATCGTAAGATATATTTAAAAGACGTCTACAAGCGCTCGGTTCACAATCAGAAGACCCCGGTATCAAGCCAAATCCATGACTCTTGCGAAATAGTTGAGCTTGCCGTGGCGTTTCATAGTTCTACGGTTATCTTGAATTAACTTCACTTAACCTAACTTAATCTAACCCAACCTAACCTAATTGACCCCAACTTGATCGAGCCCATTCAAACCAATCATAATCACACAAAATACCCACCCACATCACACAGCATCAATTTATATCCACCAACAGTATTTAGGGGGGGTCACCTGCTTTTTTATTTGTCTCTCCTTTTCTCTCTTTCTCTGGCTTGTATCCATTCGGCTCCATTCAGCCAACTGTTTTAAGACGCTTATCCCCATCCAGGTGTCGATTTCTTCCTGGCGAGCGATAGCGAGCCAGCATTGTATGGAGAAATCCGGCTTCGCCGGAGACATTTCTCTATCGAAAAATTTACAAATTTAGCTTGCTGTAAAAAATATATATACATATGCTGGCTCGCTACCGCTCGCCAGGAAAATATTGACACCTGGATGGGGGTAAACGTCTTACAACAGTAGGCTGAATGGGGCCGAATGGATACAAGCCAAAGAGAGAGGGAGAGAGAAAAAAAATGCGAGGTGGGCCCCCTTAACAATCACTAATATTCACTCTACTACCGAAGCTATCTCTCTCTCTCTCTCTCTCTCTCTCTCTCTCTTTCAGCAGGCATTAGTAGGCGCGCGTGGGGAATGTTTTATCAGGCATATCGTAGCTCATTTATTTTATCAGACATATCGTAGCTCATTTATTTTATCAGACATATCGTAGCTCATTTATTTTATCAGACATATCGTAGCTCATTTATTTAGCAAGACACTGGGGTCAATTCCTAGGCAGGTGGAGACGGATTGGCCCATCTTCAACACCCGCTGCCCGTGTTCACTTATCGCATAATATTATCCAGCACATAATGGAAAGGACGGCATTGGTATAGAATTGGTTAAAGCGTATAATTAAGGGAGCCCACCTCGCTTTTTTTCTCTTTCTCTCCCTCTCTCTTTGACTTGTATCCATTCGGCCCCATTCAGCCTACTGTTTTAAGACGTTTACCCCTATCCAGGTGTCAATATTTTTCCGCGAGCCAGCATATATATATTTTTGTTTCGACAGCAAGCTAAATTTGTACATTTTTCGGTAGCAAAAATTTCTCCGGCGAAGCCGGATTTCTCCATACAATGCTGGCTCGCTATCGCTTGCCAGGAAGAAATCGACACCTGGATGGGGATAAACGTCTTAAAACAGTTGGCTGAATGGATACAAGCCAGGGAAAGAGAGAAAAGTAGAGACAGATAAAAAAAAGACCCAACACCCCCCCTTAAAATAGGACATACACCAGGAAATCACCATCACCTACAGTATAATTCTCAGGCCGCCTCCATTTCACAAACAATTCTCAGGCCGCCTCCATTTCACAAACACGCACAAAACAAAAAATCATACAGAACCATGATTTTACAGACATTTTTTCTTTTCATTTTGCCAATTACACAACCTAATTTCAAACCAGACGCTTCGGATTTGGGGCTGATTATCGCCAGACTGCCAATCGTAATTATGCTTACTATTGGCAAAAGTTCAGGGGCCGAATTCACAAAGCAAATAACAAAAACAAAAAGGAGTTACGGTGACCTTAACCCTTTCATTATTCGAGGACACTTTTGCAGTTTATTTTGGCTACTATTAGATGATTTTAATTTGGTTAGTAAGGCCCTCTAGCCATCAAAGGGCTACAGTCTATCTCAATTAACACATTAACTCCCACAATTCCTTCGTAATATCAATAAAAACGTCTACTAATATCCAGAATAAAAGGAAGGAACACATTCTAGTTTCTTGAAAGAAAATAGAACATAGAAAATGGAAAACTGCGGCATACAGCTTAAACCGGTATCACACGAGAGCTTTTATAGTCAACATTCGATGATCAACATTTTTCTGGCAACATTTCTGGAATATTTTGCACGGGAATTGGAAACTAGACTGATGGTGGACGAATTTAAGGGCACGAAATGCTTAAAATGTTGACGTCATAAGCTGCCAGACCAGTGTTGAGGGAAAAAGCGCTCGTGTGTCACCGGCTTTAGGAGGGGAGAAGCTGGCCAATAATGCTCTCATTTGGTAGTCATTGTCTATTGTTCTTCCTCTTTCTCTTGCTCAACATCAAAAACATTATTGAATGTTTAACACTCCATGTTTTCGGTATACCTGGACTCATTCCTTAAGGGGAGAAGGGCCGTTTATTTGCCTCTTTATTGATATGTTCATGATTTTCTTAGTTTCCTCCCTAGACCTTCATCAAATTTAAAAAAAATATCCATTAGATCCCCCTTCTAGATTAATTTGTACATTTTTCGGTAGAAAAATTTCCCGGCCGAAGGCCGGTTCTTCCAACATTACAGGCTCACTATCGTTCGCCAGGGGAAAAAATCGACACCTAAATAGCACGAAAGGTCTAAATATTGACGAAGAAATGGGGCGAAAGGTCTTAAAATCGACTAACTAATGGGGCAAACATCTTACCAGCTGAAAACTAATGGGGCTAAACATGAGGGAGAAAGTGATCCAGAAAAGCAGCCCATCTCCCCTTAATGCTATGCTGGATGTTATTAAACGATTTCATTAAGCTTATAAAGGATCTGTGGGAGTCAAACGATTCATGGAGTTATATTTTACCGCTTTTGTTGCTACAGGTCCTTCTTAAACTGTATACAAATCGTCTAGTGTTCTAAAATAAGACGCCATGAAATTTAAAGGCCCGAGTTAGAGGCTCGGCCTGGTCATAATATTATGTCAACAATTTTAAGGGAGCCCACCTCGCTTTTTTCTCTCTTTCTCTCCCTCTCTCTTTGGCTTGTATCCATTCGGCCCCATTCAGCCTACTGTTTTAACCCTTTCGTTGCGGGTGACGTTCTGGAACGTCCTGGCAAGTTATAGCAATTTCCAGGCTTTAAAAGCCTGTAAAAAACGAAAAAATCAAGTGTCAGTGGGCGGGAGCGTGAGGGGCCCACCTCCGACCCTCAGAGCACCGAGCGGCTCACTGAGGTTGACTGTGTCTCGCACTGGTCTCTCTCTGTGTCTCCCAGCAGTGTAGCCAAGCGAGCGAGTGTTACACAATAGCGGGTTTCCCGCGTTTCACTGGCACCACTGCGGGTGAACCAGACCACATACGGGGCCCGTTCTGGTGTCATTTTGAAGCTATTCTCGTATAGTTTTCGGCAAAATACACTTCATTTAATGCAGATGCTTGATTTATCATTCAGGAGTGCCTGAATATGCCCTAAATAGCCAAAAAATGGCCGCAGCCAAAGGGTTAAGACGTTTACCCCCATCCAGGTGCCAATATTTTCCTGGTGTGCGGTAGCGAGCCAGCATGTGTATATATATATATATATATATATATATATATATATATATATATATATATATATATATATATATATATATATATATACTGTATATATATATATATACAGTATATATATATATATATTTTTTTTACAGCAAGCTAAATTTGTAAATTTTTCGATAGAAAAATTTCTCCGGCGAAGCCGGATTTCTCCATACAATGCTGGCTCGCTATCGCTTGCCAGGAAGAAATTGACATAGTCTTAAAACAGTTCGCTGAATGGGGCCGAATGGATACAAGCCAGGGAAAGAGAGAAAAGGAGAGCAAGATAAAAAAAAAAAACGGTGACCCCCCTTAAAACATGACAAGAGTATCACTGGAGTGACTTTGGGCCTAGAGCTGGAGACACAGGGAGAGTGAGGGGATGCAAGGGGTGTGCGGCTAGACTCATCGGTTGTTTCCTTGTGACAG
Organism: Lithodes maja; assembly: GCA_037953745.1. NCBI lineage: Eukaryota > Metazoa > Arthropoda > Malacostraca > Decapoda > Lithodidae > Lithodes > Lithodes maja. Next base: position 4,280 of record JBAKBP010031113.1, on the reverse strand, counting down.
TGGTGGTGACTACACGCGCGCCGCCCCGCTCCCCTCCCTCACTCACTAGCACGGTAAGTCATCGCATCACCACCACCATCATCACTATGCCTATATCACTGCTTCCGTCATCTCTGGCTCGCTAGTTTCATCACCGTCTGGCTATTACCACCACTATATCGCTTTCACTATAGATGCTAACTAGAATTTTATACATGACAACCCTATCTGTCCTCATCCCGTTCACTGCTATCATCACGACATCCTTTCTTATGTCATTCACAGTCCCACTTGTTTCGTCACTGCTTCAGTTTCACCATCAGTTTCCCTTAGCACCAACTATATTTTACATCATGGCAATCCAATCCCTAACGCCCTCACACGAACTGCCATCAGTATCTTTCCACCAACATATTATCACCATCTTAGCAACCACAGCTTCAGTTTCACCACCATTATCACCATACACCACCATTACAGGAACCACAGCTTCAGTGTCACCAGTCACCACCATTATCACCATACACCACCATTACATAGCCACACCAAGTTTCCCATCACATTACCTTTATCACAACACTACTAAGCTCTCCCCCACCACCACCATAAGGATCTACACAAGAGCAGCATCTGGATCCAGGGAGTGTCAAGTGTCGACGTCAAAAGTGAAACAGAAAAATCTCATTCAGTGAAAGCAAAAGTGTGTGGATTCCTGGAAACTGGGAACAATACGCAAACTAAGTAATGTATCGATCACACGGAAATTTAAACAAAAATAAACAAAAAGAAAACGATACCTTTGTAATATGTGGGCAATTCAATTTGTTGGTAGTGATAAAATGGCTATTGTAAAACGAAATAATTGATATGGAAACCTTTCGTAGTATAGTGTGTTATGTATGCAGTTTTAGATTGCTAAAAAGTGTCATGATTGTAACAAGTGCATAGCCGAAACAGCGACTTGGTTTCGCTATCCCGCGAGTGATATTTTTGTAGTTTTATTTGTTGTTGATAAACATAAAAGGTGAGTTTGAGGTACAACACATAAAACATGAAACTGAGAAAAAGGACAAAATGCCTATAGGTAGGCTTTTTAGATACCGGTAATTATTATTCTTTGATATTTTAATTATTATTTTTGTTTTACCAAAATGGATAAACTGAAACTACGAACATTAATTTATAAGTAATAATGGGAGAATGGGGAAATAGGTGTTGAAGTGGAAAATTTATTAAGGAGATTAATAAAACTTGCAAACTTATTCATCCTAATTACATAATTATTATTGACTTGTTTTACAAATACGACTGAGACTGAGCAACTGATGAAGTGGACTTATTTTATAAATACGACTGAGGCAGAGCAAGTGATGAAGTTAGCCTAATAATGTGATTGCAGTGCAATTGAGAGAGGATATAGATATGAAACAACTTTACAGTAGGTAGGTAGGGGGTAAATAGACAAAATACATCGACGAGGGGTTATAAATATTTAAATAAAGTGACTGAGGCAAAACAGGTGAGGATAGTGTGAACCCGAGTGCTTGAGTCTGGATTTGTTTCCTGTATGTGTGGTGTGATATTCTCAGTTGTGGTATTAATTAATGTATTATTGCAGTTGAACTATTTATTAGGTTAAGGAAAGGAGGTACGGTTGTAAAATAATAAATAAGAGTGGTACTGAGTGAGAGCAGGTGAGGCTGGTGTGGTGGTAGCCTGGGTTGTTTCCTCCTTGCGCCATGTGAGCACCAGGCGATCGATCCAGCCGGACTTCATCCCTCCCTCCCTCCCTCCCACCCACCCTCTCTCCCTCCCTCCCCCACTCTCTCTCTCTCTCTTGCTCAGTCTCCATTCCTCTCTCTCTCTCTCTCTCTCTGTCTACCTTCTTCTCTCTCTCTCTCTCGTTCGTGTTATTTTCATTCCCCTGCCTCTCTCGTTTCTTCTCATCCCTCTCTTTCTCCCCCTTCTGATTTCCCTCTCTCATCCCTTCTATCTCCCCTCCCCTTTCTCTCTCTCTCTCTCTGTCCTTATCTTTCTTTTTCGTCTCTCCTTCAACATACCGATTTATTTTTCTTTTAATTCATTTGTTTCCTTATTTTTTCGTATGCTTTATTCATCCCTACCTTATTAAAATATCTTAGTACACGTTTCATTCTCTCCTACTCACACCCTTCCTAGTTTTCCTCTTGGTGTGTTTGTCTTCTTCCACCAGCTATGCGTGTTCTCTTATTCAGTACCCTGCGCACCACAGGGGGCATGGAGTGCAAGGCATTGTTTTCACTCCTGTCCTTGTGTCTGTGTGTATACAGTACATGTCTGGCTGTCGCAAATCATATTATCTAGAATGAATGAATACATATTTATACAACTAAATTTGTACATTTTTCGGTAGAAAAATGCCACGACCGAAGGCGGATTCCCCTTAAAATTACAGGCTCGCTATCGCTCGCCAGGATAAAATCGACACCTAAATGGCACGAAAGGTCATAAAATTGACAACGAAATGGGGTGAAGGGGGTTAAAATTGTCAAACTAATGGGCCGAACGTCTAATAATTTCAAAACAATTGGGGCTAAACATGAGGGAGAAGGGGTGCCAGAAAAACGACCCCCTCTCCCCCATAATTGAAGACCAAACAATCCCACATGAATCAAAAACTTTGTTGTAGTTAACTTTTCTCTGTGTTGGTGGTGTAATGGTTTTGGAGCTTATGGTCTGAGTGTGGTGTCCCGAGTTCGAATCCCGGGAGGACCAAATGCTTTCATTAGTTTATTTAAGTACATTGGGGTTTGTAATTAATGATTAATGTTAAGAACCGGGTGTTACTTATTTCCTTATTAGTATGCCCCCCCCCCTCCTCTCTCTCTCTCTCTCTCTCTCTCTCTCTCTCTCTCTCTCTCCTCTCTCTCTCTCTCTCTCTCTCTATTTATTTCTTGTTTCTTTAATTTTCCATTCTTCCTCAATTCTTCTCCCCTTCTCCCTCCCTCCCTCTCTCTCATGTAATATAAATTCCTTCGATTTCTAACGTTCTATAAATTCCTTCAGACGATTTTCAATACCTGTAAGGGTATTCATTTCCAAATGTCTTCACTCTACTCTACGTCTATATTATGCCTGAGGAAGTGGAAGGTGGGGAGAGAGCCTTCTGTACCGGTACTTCTATACAGTTCTACCTGGAATGAAAGTTCCACAGAAGTTGTAAATATTTTTTCAGTAGAGCAGTTAATAACAGACTACATAGTATTGTGCACACTCTGCAATGAATACAATGCTCGACACCATAGCTGTCTTTCCACATCGAGTATCTCCTCGAAATGGACTGCAATGGCTTCGAGATCTTCATTATTCCTTGTAACTCCTTGTAACACACACGCTCGCTCGCTCTTCGCTCTCTCTCTCTCTCTCTCTCTCCAATCCTTCCCGATCTGTTCGTACCCGTGCCCAGCGGATCATATTAAGGGGGTACTACTCGATTTTTATGGACCTCCTTCTCCCCTCGTATTTAGTATATTAGTTTTGAGATTATAAAACGTTCCTTCCACTAGTTTGTCGATTTTAAGACCTTTCATCCCATTTCTTCGTCAATAATAAGACCTTTCGTGCCATTTAGGTGTCGATTTTTTCTAGCGAGCGATAACAAGCCTGTAATTTTAGGAGAAACCGGCCTTTGGCCGGGAAATTTTTCTACCGAAAAATGTACAAATTTATCTTGAAGGGGGGTCTAGGGTGAGTAATTCTAAGCTTGATGGAGGTCTAGCGAGGAAACTAAACAAATCAATTAATAACTTAATTAATAGCCAAAAAAAAACGGCCACTATCCCCTTAAAGGTTCACTGTCATTCTGTTGTACTGGGTAAATCGATTTGATATATCAGGAATATTTGCCACCGTGCTCCCTTGCTTCTCTCTCTCTCTCTCTCTCTCTCTCTCTCTCTCTCTCTCTCTCTCTCTCTCTCTCTCTCTCTCTCTCTCCTTGGTCATCTCGTTATTAAGTACGTTCGCGTTTTTGTGTTCGGTTCAGTTTTTCTGTTCCTACATATTTGCTTAATTTTGTTTTTTAATTGTTATATATTATAGAGTACGGTACTGTGGATGTGTTAAAGGGAACTCGTTATGCCTCGCTCTCTCTCTCTCTCTCTCTCTCTCTCTCTCTCTCTCTCTCTCTCTCTCTCTCTCTCTCTCTCTCTCTCTCTCTCTCACACACACTTGCACAAGCGCCCCTCTTACTCTCTAAAAATACTTCACATTTATAAGCACTTTTAAACTTTTCTCAAACACTTTCACACCCATACTCTCTCTCC